>JAOVVA010000027.1:8523679-8574501 GCA_028565275.1 Leiocassis micropogon | reverse complement strand
GTGCGTGTGCGGCTGTGCGTGTGCGGCTGTGCGTGTGCGGCTGTGCGTGTGCGGCTGTGCGTGTGCGTGTGGCTGTGCGTGTGGCTGTGGCTGTGCGTGTGGCTGTGCGTTCCTTATCAAGGAACATCGCTAATGACACTCGTGTGAGCGCATACTAACGGAATCACTGCTGTAAAGTAAAGATAAAACAAATGAACCTGCACTTTACCTTTGAAAAGAATCGCAACAGAGCCGAGTTTCTGTGTAGAGCAAAGAGCGCGCGTGCGTGCGTGCGTGTGTGTGTAGGATACACTAGGTAGACAGCAAGCTTGCCCGATACTGCTGCCATTCAGGATTTTCTGCCTCTTCACAGGTGCACAGGCTGGTGGTGGTAGACGAGGCCGGCCGCATCGTGGGTATTGTGTCTCTGTCTGACATCCTGCAGGCGCTGGTCCTCACTCCAGCAGGTATAGACGCTCTGCACTGCTAAAGCTCCTCTCTGTTCCCGGACTCCTCTCTCTTCCCACCCCAACACACACATACACACAGGTATCGCCGTCATGACCCCCCTCCCCCCTGGCTTTGGAGTGCTGCACTGCTGTCACTGCAACCTGCTGCTCTGTTTGTGTGAGATTTTTTTACGCTTCACACAGTGTGACACTGATAAATAATAAGTGTGATGCAAATGTGTGTGCATGCATGCAGGTGAGGGTGTGTGTTGTTGACATTAGTCCTAACATGTCCTGGTTCTTCTTTCCATTTAGAGGTGCTCGGCTAGATAGAGTGTGTGTGTGTGTGTGTGTGTGTGTGTGTGTGTGTGTGTGTGTGTGTGTTCTGTCTTAATGCACTGATGGTTTCTAAATAATTATACAGCAAGTTTATATCCTCGCAGGCCAGAATTCGTGCTATGCAGTTAGTATTATGTAATGTTTAGGCCAGCAACCAGGTGATCTGCTCAGTGACCTTGGAGCTGTTATCTATATAAAATTATATGTATATAATATAGATGTACATACATGCTTTTCATGGTATAGTGCTGGGAACAGGTCTGTTTTCAGTCAGTATAGCATTCCGAAATCTTTGGAAGACGTTCAAGTCAATCCAGGACTTGTGATGAAAGTGTTTTACAGTGATGAGACTCTTAGGCCCAGTAAAACATTTGAATGGTGCGAATGTTTTAAAATCAAGGCCATGTGACTGACCATCCTGGCCAAGGCGGCTCTGATACAGATACCTTGTCACTGACTTGCAGAATAGATGCATCTGTCTGTGGAAACTGTACACAGGGTCATTTTTCAACACCATTTGCACATTACAGGAACTCTGAGTTATTTCCACATTCCCCGTACAGTCCTGACCTCACTCCGAGCCATTTCAACATGTCTGGGGTATTAAAGGAGTTTCTTCTCGTAACTGTTATGTTATTCTGCACAATCAAACGTCCTAAGAGCAGTGACACTGCTACGACTGCTTCTTTTTATTGAAGACGAGGAACAGATAGATTTCTTTCACAATTGTTGCTCGCTTTGGTTATTCATTTAACTGCCATGATATGAGGAAGTGTGTAAAAGCATGCAGATACAGGTCAAGAGGTTTAGTTAATCTTTACATTAAGATTGGGAGGGGGGGGGGGGTGTGACAGTAGTGTAGTTGTCTGTGACACAAGGGGCTGATTTGAACGTTACCGAAACTGCTGAAACTTTTACACCCAACAGTCTGTAGAGTTCACACAGGAAAATTAAACCAACAGGAACTCACCAGTAAAACAAAAAACTAAAGATGCACCGGTAGATTGGCTTGGACCAGAATCGAAAGGTTTTCAGCTCAGTTGGCCGTGACTGGTGATCAGCCGATCAGCCACGGAAATAACCAGTTGTGTGCTGATTGTGCACATGCTCCCGAACTGAAATGCATTCGCCAAGAGACCATAGACCAGGTGTTCCGAATCCCGCTACAGTAATTTGCAGCAAACGCTCTCAAGGGAAGGGTGCTCTCTCACATCACTCGTGGAGCATTGGCCGATGATGTGTATCGCTGCTTTATTCCCACCCATAAAAGCACATGTACAGCAGTTCAAGAAGAATGTTAAAGAAGGCTTTTACCCTTTCTGTTGAATTTTCATTTTAAGAACTCGGTGACCAGTAAGCTAAAGAAAGTCCTCTAACCTTCTAAAGGGTCTTTGTTTTTTTTAAAGTAAAGTTTGAGAGTCAGTATTCTGTTACTGTATGTATTTATTATTATTATTATTATTATTGTTGTTGTTGTTGTTGTTGTTGTTATTATTATTATTTTTTTTACAAAGTTACAAAAATGACTCCAGTTTTCCCCCCAGTGTCCAAAGACATGCAGAACAGGACAAATGGTATTCCCAAATGGCCTTTATTGCATGTGTGAGTGCTTGTGCCCTACAATGGATTGGCACAATGTCCAGGATAAAATAGTTTAAGATCTCGTAGATATTTTCAAAGAATGTACTACTGTTGGTTGTTTAAAAAAAGGAGAAAAAGTGTTCGATTTTGTCCAAAACCCCCACTGTGTATCGCAGGGCAAATCTCTATTGTGCTACACTGTTACCTTCAGAAATACAACACCATTCAGATTGTTGGATGTTACTGAGTGCATTCTGTGTGGTGTGAATATCTTACACTGAATACAAATCAACAAATGTTCAGAATCTTAATTAGCAGATGGATAGCTGTGAATTTTGCAGTTAATATGCATAAATCAGATTCTATTATGTCTCCCATTCTCTTTCTTTTGTATTTTTTTTTTTTTGTTTGTTTTGTTTTGGCTTTTGCCTTTTTTTCTCTCGGTACATTGAATCAGAACAGTCACAGAGGGTTAATGAACAGCCAAGCACAAGTAGGACTGAGAATGTTATGGCCTTCAAATTGAATTGTTTTAAAGCGGCATTTTAGCCACTAGGTTTAAAGATGTGCTCTATAAAATGTTAACATGTAATATATTTGTGTTGTTGGTACTTTACACCATTCCAGATAAAGGGATTGTTGTATGATTCATGTGCACTCGAGTCATATGCTGTATAACAGTAATGATGAAATCCGAAGACGTACTCCAACCCTTGAATGCACTTCCTTCACTACAGCATGATGCACTTGACCCTGTGCCAACACCGGCACTTGTGTTTTCTGTTCTTTTTGACACTAGCATGTTTAATGTGAAGCGTTCAGGAAAAAAAAATTAATGTATTTGGAACAATATGTCTGAGACAAGTAGAAATATTATAGTATATTGTCGTAGTAAGGTTGTCGCGGATTAAAGTTCAGCTCTTACAAGAGCTCTTTGGTTGTGATGTAAGTTGTTCACCAGCAGTCAGGTTAGTGCTGTAAGTGATCTATTTGCGAAATTATGGATTAAGATTTCTGCTATAGCATTGCTATACCTCCTGTCTAAAAGCCACCAATAGGAGGAGCGTATAGGATAATGCAAACCTCCGTATGGCTAAAAAATAAAAAAAAAAGAATTTTGTTTTTTGTTTTTTTTGAAGCAATTGTATAAGACATTGCATAAATCTAAAACTAACTTTAAATGTATTTTACAGTACATTTTAAGCCCTGAAAAGTTTTCCTGAGATTTCTTATAATTGGTCAGTAATTGTTTAGGAAATGTGCTCCCATACACTAATCTATACTTATTTCCTTTCTAGGTCTGACCAGGAAGGAGAGTGAGGAGGCTGAGTGATGCCACATTAGAACTGTTCGATTCTGTCATGCTGCTGAAGGAGGAAGCAGAAAGTAGATTTAAAGCTGGAGTTTGGGATGACTACACGGCCCACTAAGGGTTAGAAAGAGGAGGAAAAGGGTACAGGGGTGCAAATTGAATGCTGCTGAAGGTCAAATGATGAAATGGGGGAATGAATGGATGGATGGATGGATGAGCTCCAGGGGCGACAAGGTGGACCACCAAGGATCTCTTGGTCACAGGGATTCCGCAGAGCTCAGTGTCTAAAGCCATTATTGCACGCTCACCATCACCACATGTGAAACATCGCCATCTGGTGTCTGTTGTGTGTACTAAACTGAAGGGTCTGGTTTGGATTGTACCATCATCATCATCTTGAGGGGATTCCTTCTAGTCACAAGCAGTTTAGGACTGGCTTTTATTGTTTGCTTGTTTCATTTCCATGTTTCTAGCACAGCTTTGGCTTGTGGGTTTACTTGCACATTTGAAACTGTCCTTTTGTTCTGTACAATTTCTACTCTCTGTTTATTAACATTCATTTTTCCTCTTTTTTTTTTTAAAATGGTGCCTTCTGTCCACCAGATGTTGCCCGTTATGGATGGCCAAGAGAAAGCAAGAATAGCGAATGTTCAAATGAAACAAATCGAATGTCTAAGTGTCTGCAAACCAAAATGTTTGGAATATATTGTCAGTCATTTTTAACAGTTTTAAGTTTATATATATATTTTTTTTGCTTTGAAAAGTTTCATTTCAATGAGATGTTTTTAGAATGATGCTGTAAATGTAGATTCAATGTTTTATTTATTTGTACTTTAATTATTAGTTTTAATCGTTTTTTTTTTTTAGTGGGATAGAAAAACACGTTCAGCCCCTATGCATTAATAAATTATATTCTTATGACTTGACGTTGAGTGCAATTTCAAAAAACGCAGCCGCTGCCTACAAGCAGTTATTTCTTCTCTCCAGGTAAACCAGAGGCATGCAACAAACCCCCTCATACTCTGTATCAGCTGTACTGTACATAGGACGAGCTTGTGAGATATCTTCAAAGTGCCAGAGAAAGGTCTATTTTTATGTTTGTGATATTAAAGATTTTCATTTGCAGGTCCTGTCGTCTTTATTGTGGCTGTGTTGATGGTAAAGGTCACTGATTAAAACCTCATGTCCACTGAAAATGTACGTCACTGGCATGAATAATATACTACAATGGTTCAACATTGTGGGTCGATTTTCTTTTTCCATTTTGCAGTTTGGAAAACAATAAATCATGCTACTGAATCTTTGACTAATGTGAATTGTGCTTTTTGCGCAGGACCCTCTTGTTTTCCTAAGGATTTTTTTTCCCCCAACGTTTTGGGCTTTTTGGGGGTCTTAATTTGCTCAAAAACTTATGAAAATTGGCAGACAGGTTGCAATCTGCTGACATTAGGATGCCTGAGAGTTGTGTGGCCCAGGTTTTGCTGCTGAGCTCATACACACTTGCACATGGGCACACCAAACTCTGTACACATTTAGAGCTCATTGAGCCGAACAGCTTTCGCACTGCATGTCCAGGGCTCAACTCAACAGGAGGCCGGTTATTTTGGGTCGTTCGCAAAAACGGACCCGATGGATTTTGATATACTCCTAGGGAATTATTAACAAATATTAACACACAGACTCACACCACACACAAACATGCACAAACACATTTACTCGTCAGATACAGACTGACACATCCACACGTCACACACACGCACACCTCGCACTCTCACACACACTAACGCACTCAACAAATATTTTTGGCCCAAACTGACATTAGACCTGTATAGTGTGTGACGTGTGCAGGTTGTGCGGTGCAACCGGGTGGCGATTTTTCTGCAGAACTCATACACACTTGAACGTATTCATGTAGAACCCTATACACGTTTAGATCTTATTGACCTGAACAGCTTTCACTGTTTGAAAAACACATCCAATGCATTTTTAAACACATTTCCTAGGGAATTTATATAATCGTCACCAAACCAATGTGATCATAAGACATTGAGGATGCAAGATTGCGAAGGGATTTTGGATATCTCAAAAGGTTTAGCTGTGGCGAAGCCTTAAGATTATGCCAAAAAGTAGCTAATAATTTCCTTGTGTGACATCAAATTGAATGGTTTGGGCTTTTTGCAGGTCTTAACGTATTATTTTAGAATTGGGGGAAATTTGTCATAATTGTATTGGTTTGTCGCCTTTAAATGCATGTGCCCACTCTGTCTTTCTGGTGGGCCTGGCAGCAATGCCACAGGTGCTGAGGCCCGATCATTGTTGCTTGCAACTGGATTTATTATTAGGACCCAAGCACTTTGACATCAGCCATATTACATCATAGTTCATGAAGGGCCCTCTTGTTTTTCTACGGATTTTTTTGTTGTAACATCCAGGGCATTTGGGGGGTTCATCAAAATCCGCAGGCAGGTTGGAATCTGTTGCCATTAGGATACCTGAGAGTCTCACACAAGATTTTTCTGCAGAAATCATACACAGTTAATATTCACACAGCTGATACATCACATTAAGAGACATAACGTTCAATAATATCACATTGGCGCAATCTGCATGGGCCCGCTCATCGTTGCTTGCAACTATATTTATTATTATTATTATTATTATTATTGCTTGTTACGGACCCCTCATACAGAATATGCATATTGTACCTGCTTTTGAGCAACTTCACTTGTCTATCAGCAGAGACTTAAAGTTTAGATTTTATTTAAAATCCATGATGATTTCTAAAGGTTAATCCTAAAGATCTCTTAAGCTTTATCAAAGCAGGTCATATTGACTTTCTGAGCAAATGTTAAAGATGTCACAAATAATCGATTAAAAAGTTCCAGTTGGAACTTTTTTTTTTCTTTCTGAAAGTTACACACAGACTATTGAAGAGCCTTTTGGGATTTCTCCCTGATCAATGATCTAAAAAAAAGCAGAGGATAAATGCCTAAAATTCTATCCATTCTTCAGTCACTGTGTCTGGAGCTATAACTGGGAGGTTCAAGTACACTGTGAATAGGATACTGCTTTTTCACACACAGACACAATCATGTCCATAAATACACTGCCTCGCCAAAAAAATACAGTCACACACACACTAAGCTTTTAACCACCCCACGTGCAGATCCCAACGCTGGTGTGCTAACATTCCCTGCAAATGATGTGTGCTGCCAACACGGTCTCATTCGGGGTTTCAGTAGCTTGGAGCTCAGGCTGACATACCTATCATTTTAGCAGCCCTTAAATGTTCCTGCATGACCACAGTTCAGTTCTTGGTGGGTTCCTTCTGAGTACTCCGGTTTTCTCCCGAAGTCCAAAGACATAGCGATTAGGCTAATTGGCGTTTTCATGTGAGAGTGTGTATGTGGGTGTGCCCTATGATCAGGGCAAGATGATGAGCCTTTGCAAATTGAAGTATACAGGCAGGATACATATTTATATATCACCAAGGCAATATTTAAGCATTGTGTACCTGAAATACAAAAAAAATCGATTTTTAATCAATTGTTATGCCTGAATCAATGAAGTAATCAATGAAACCCCCATTTGTAAGAGACCAAAGGTTATTAGCCTGCTGACTGCTCATTTATTACATAGGTGTGTTATCACCTTATTATTTCACTTAAAGTATGAGTAAACTGATGATAAAAATTCTACAGCTGATTTTCTGTGTGGTATTCTCATTTGGAAATTGTTGTTGTTAATTCTCAATAGGAAATCTGAAGAGCTGTTACTACCAGGAAAGCAACCCATCATTAATCAAAAAAATCAAAAGAAACTTATCGGAAAGAAGGCAAAAACAATAAAAGTTGTGCAATTTGTGATGTCTGGATGACTGGGTCTCCACGTCCATCTATAAAATGGCACATCTATTGGGGTATTCTCAGTATGCGGTGGTCAGTACATACCAGTCCAAGGATAAGAATTGGCCAAAATTGATAGAAACATGGGTGCTCAAAACTCTCTGATGTTTATGAGGAACGAAGGCTAGCCCATCTAATGATCTGATTGCACAGGACTACTCTAGCACAAATTGAAAAAGTTAATGCTGGTTATGACAGAAAATACAGTGCATCATTGATATGTACAGTATAGGGCTTTGTAGCTGCAGACCGGTAGTGCCCATGCTGACCCCTGTTCATTATTAAAAGCAACAATAAGGGGCATGTGAGCTTTAGAACTGGACCATGGAGTAGTGGAAGAAGGTGGCTGGGTCTGGGGAATCCTGTTTTTTCTTTTACAACATGTGGATGCCTGGGTGTGTGTGTGAAGCTCCACCTCACAACTTCGAGGATCTGCTGTTAATGTCTGGGTGCTAGATACCCCAGCAAGTCAGAACCATTTTTCTGGCAGGCCTGACCTGTACACTATTAGGCAGGTGGCTTTAATATTATGGTTGATTAGTGTACATTGATTCATGTACAATATTATGCTTATTTACAAACATAGTTTACAACATGATAGTAAGAACACAATAATTAGAAAGATAGTTATAATACAGCTTTCTGTTGAGAGCATGGAGGAGTCACTCACTCACTCATCTTCTATACCGCTTTATCCTGTATTCAGGGTCGCGGGGACCTGGAGACTATCCCAGGAGGCTTAGGGCATGAGGCAGTGTACACCCTGGACTGGGTGCCAATCCATCACAGGGCACACACACATACACACACTCACACACTACGAGCAATTTGGGAATGCCAATCAGCCTAACCTACATGTCTTTGTGGGAGAAAATCGGAGTACCCGGAGGAACCCCACCAAGCACGGGGAGAACATGCAAACTCCATGCGCACAGAGCCAGGAATTAAACCCGGACCCTGGAGGTGCAAGGCGACAGTGCTAACTACTTCACCACCGTGCCACCCATGGAGGAGTCAGTTCAGTTTTAAAAACCTTTGGATTGACCCGAGGGCTAGTGTGCCCAGTGGAATACTTCAACAGCATTTCAGCATAGTATCCTTACAAAGTTTTAATTCAAGACTGGGCCCTGTTGAAAAATCCAACTCGAACTGGTGGGTCTTAATCCACTGGGCCTTTCTTTCCATTAAGTAAGTGAAAAAATTAAGTATATATTGACCTAATGGCTATACTATGGATAAGAGACTTAAATTCCTTTAAATAATAACTACAGTAAAGGAAAATATTTCTTTGTCAGCTTGGTGAAATAATAATAATAAGGAAGTTATACCGGTCAATAATAAAACGTTCTACCGGTTAGGCAGCTTTTAGATCAGGACCAAGCTACATTTTTAAGAAGGGTGGATTGAAGTGTGTTCATGAAAAGGGATCCAAAGTAAAAGATGAACAGCCAGGGTAGAACGTTGGGTTAAAAATAGAGCAAAATGGCGGTGAGGCAGATATGCTATCTGTCCAGGGCTGAGTGTCCCCAGATGTATATGCACTGTACTGTATATGTATGACCTTTGCTAGCTGAGTTACACAGCAACGCTGGAATATAAACCGGAAGTGTCACTTCCTACTCTTAAAGCGTTGTTGAAAGAAGTTTTATTTGTGGCTTAAACATGAATACAAGTAGTCAATCTGTGGACAAAATATTCTGAAATTTTTTTTAAATAAATACACATCTTTTATTTCTCAGAACGCAATTTGATGTCATGTCCACATTTAATACAACGAATAGATATAAATAATGAGGGAAATCATAAACGTTAGATGACTGGGTTAAAGAAATGTCCGTGTATATACACATATACAGAAAAATACAATAGTGATGCTCGATGAACAGTATACGGGAGGACGTGATAACGCTCACGCGCACCGACTCTACTTCAAACGACATTGAACGCAAGGAGGAAACGCGCGTGCAGTTGGTGTAGCGGGACGCGTGCCAGAAGTTTCCTCTCTCCTGATTGGCTGATCGCACCGCTCGCGGACAGCACCTGCTCTATTCTAACAGGCGCATTTAAGTAGAGATCCATTCTCTAACGCATACACAGCACGTAGACAAGTTCAGCAACAGCACGTCTTTTCAAACAAGGTAACCTATAATCAGTATTTAGTTATATGTATGTATACAGTATATATTGCTTGGTTTTGTATGCATACTCCATAATAGTAGTAAATTCTCTCTGGAAAATTGCCAGCATGACCTGTAGAGGGATGCATAATCAGTTATTATAGGATTGATAAATAATGTGCAAGACTGTTAACTAACAGTTATTTTAACTTTAACGAAAAAAAAAAATCTATATAACTATACATATGCATAATTCTAAAATGACACAGATAGAAGATGCATTGAAAAACGACCTGTCTACCTAGGTCTATGCATGACCTATATTTTATATGATTTAGGTTACTAGGCAATAACATGATTGTGTCTGTCACAGCTATTAATAATTAACCTTTTATATATTTGCTTTGTTTATGTCTGTGTGCTTCGTATTCATTGAGTCTCATGTCCTAATTTCAGTTTTATACGGTGATCTAGAAATCAGCAATGTTGCGCGAGGGATTGTCGTAGCGCGTTTTGTTTGTGTGTGTTATCATTACTCGATTCTTCGTGTAAATGAGCCAAGTTTGTCACATTGACTCTTTATAGTGTTGTTTTGTTTAAAAGTGACTTTTACTTATACCTGGCTACAACAACAGGTCCGATGTACATTTTTCTTTTCAATTTAATTAACAGGTTAATCTACATGCTGTGGTTTATACCTATTAATTTGGCTACCTACCGAGTCTTGTCTGAGAATCGATTCTTCGGAGTCGTTTGAGGAGTTGAATGCGCGTGAACGTAAGCGCCCGAGCGTCCCGCGCGTTTTCGTCCTGAGATCTGTTTCAGTGCATATTTCCTTTCTGCATTACCGCACAAACATTTTGGATGGATGACATGGTTCATAGTATTAACATTAAGCCGCTCGTATTTGCTATAAAATCCTATATCTTTGATTTATTAATTGTTATTAAATATTTATTTATTAATTCAACCTCAATGACAGCTTTATCCTGTTGACTGGATCACAGTGGATCCTATATGTGATGCCATTCACTCCCCTCATGTGCACTCTCATTTGCATTTAACATGGACGGTTTCTCCACTGACAATGCATGTGTGACGGTGGCAGTGGTTTGTGGTTGAACGATGTACAGAGACGAGAAATGTTACAGAGCTGGAGGTAACACAATCTGCAGACACTGCTAATATGAGACTGGGTGGTAGCAAAGATGACCCCTGACCCCATGAAGTCATTTTTGACCTCAGCGGAGGTGGAGGGAGAAATTGAGGAACCGTTGATGCAAAGGGAGAAACTGTTGAGTAGAATTTGACACAGTGAGGACAAGATCCGTCTTATTGCTTTTAAGTTCGAGTGTTTATTCCATTTAAGCAATCGATGAGACAGGAGGGTGGAAGAGTATAGTCAGGCTTTGTGGACATGTAAAGTTGTGTGTCATCTGTATGACAATGGAAATGTATACTGAATTTTCGGAAGTTGTGATCAAGAGGGAGAAGGTAGATGAGGAGAAACAGAAGGGGGCCAAGAATAGAGGCTTGCGAACACCACAGCTGATGGCTGAAAATTATTATTATTATTATTTTTTTTTTTTTATATATTAATATATTAATTTATTATTATAAATTGAACAAACTGATTATGGTCAGAGAGTTATGAAGTGAACCAGGTGAGAGGGATAACGATGAGCCCTACTGTATAGCAGCTAAACAGTCTGATAGTGTGAGAGAAGAATTAATAGTCCAACATCAGCAGTCACGAGTGGTCGTTGGAGACCTTCACCAAAGCAATTTCTATTTTTTTTTTTTTACAATCGAGACTGAAATGATTCAAAAAGTTTGTCTCTAAGGTGATTATGAACTTGTTTTGAAAGTACTTTTTTTCCAGCATTTTTTAAATCAAAGGAAGATTTCCTGTTAGATGGAGATTATTGAGATTATGGTTAGTTATTATGGTTTTTAAAGGATAGGAGTTATTGCAGCTGGTTTAAGGCATGACGGAACAATACCGGAAATGAGAGAGGAGCAAATAATGCGAGTTATGAGCGAGGAGAATAAGGGGGTACAGGCTTTTACAAGCCTTTAGATTGTATGCATTGTATATAGTGGCTAGTCAACCTGTTTAAAGCATGATTCACATTTTTTGCATGGGTTGACTACGGGTACAAAACTTTCAGATTTCCCAAAGCAATCTGGGGTTATTACAAAACCAGCCAGTTAGATTTCTTTTTTTTTAACTTTCATTTTTAAATCATGAAATTGGTAACTACAGATATCATGGGAAAAAAAACATGGGAAAAAATCTATAACATTTTTCAGCTTGAAGTATTGATTATGAACTTTTTTACATCAAGCCAGCGCTTCAGTTAAGTTTGCTTAAAGACAATAAATTCAGCCATTAAATAAAAATATATATTGATATCTTGAAATCCATGAAAAGCAAATTACATAAATGCATCTAAATTAAAACTCAAACAAGCATAAGGATCTGTGCTCAAAGGGGATGATGTTTCACATAAGTTGAAGGAATGTGACCTTTCAAGAAAATGTTTCCTCCTGTAACAGTTGTACAATATGCCCCTTGAATAAACTCCTCCATTGTGTGATTAAAAGCTGTGGTATGGAATTGACTCACATAAGGCTGAATTTAGTTCTACAGTGTTTGCTTAAACTCTGGAAAGAACACTAAGAAGTTATTTTAACACTGTTGGTGTTGGTTGAGTATTGTATGTATTTGTTCTTTTTTTAAATTTTTTTTTTACTTACTTTCAGTTTTATTTAACACTGTGAGAGATGATTTCATGTACAGTAAAGGCTATTCCTGGGTAGCCCACACATTCAGCGTTGTGTTTATCAAAAATACACTGATCTCTGAAAATAACACCAACAGAATGGATCAACAATAGAAAACATTTTCACTCATGATATGATAAGAGCGTCTGCCAAATGCCTAACTGTAAATGTAAATGTGGAACAACCTAATTACGCTGCAGGGCAAAATACAAACAAGGCTTTATGGACAAACTATATATTTTCATGTCAACCACTTGATTTCTCAGATTGTAACCAGCCAATATAAACATGGCCACCGCAAACTCCAACTGTCAGTACACACTCTCAATTCACCAAAATACTGATTGCACGCACCTCGACTCAATCACAATTATACACATGTACAGTAAGCATGTTCGCAGCGCTAATACTCCAGTTCAGCTCTATTCATGCAGCTGATATAGCAAGCGTTTGTTTCCTGTTTGCTTATTCTGGTTATGACTACTTTTTCTTTTCTTATTTCCTTATTGTACTCTTGTCTGTGAATATCTGGCTTGTACATTACCTGGTGCTTTGCACAATTCTGATTCTGATATTAATATTGTCTTTCGGATTTGTTTGTGCATGCCTGTCTTTACAAGACTCATATTTTTTAAAATAAAAGTATTCATGCATTTGTCAGCGTCTCTGCTACCCACATGCAGTTTTGATAACTTTATGCTCACAGTATGAATTTCTGTCCAGAGTTGCATAAATTTGTGGCAGAGATTTTTTTTTTTTTATTGATGAACTTCTCCACAAAAAAGTCTTCTCCAGCACATCCCAAATACTTTCAGCCAGGTTAAGGTCAGGACTCCCAGTTTATGTGTTAAAATGGTTCCTTATGCTCCCAGAACCACTTTCTTTTTTTTTCTTCTTTTTTTACAATTTCAGTTCTGCAGTATGGCTGTAGTCACTTTTCTTCTTTTTAATGCCTCATTTGGACTTACCTGGCCACTTGACCTTTTTTTCCCTTTGCCTCATTGCTCAAAAGTTATTCTATCTAGCAATTTTTTTTCCCGTGATAAGCTTCACTAAAAGGTGGTTTTCTTATGGCCACACAGCTGTTTAAATCATGTGAGATCTGGTTGCATTGTGTGCATGGAAAAGCTCTTACTTTCACTACTAAACCTAGCCGTGATTTCTGTTGTTGTCGTTTAAGTGATCTCCAAATCACGGTCATTCACTGTTTTCTTCTGACCACAATTCTTCAGCAAAGTTGAAGGTTCAGCACTGTCCTTTCAGGTTGTTTTCTTTACTTGACTCAGGTCAATACATTGACCCTTCTAAAACTGAAACCCTGATATATGTACGTCATCCATAGTGGTTGCTTAAAAAATTAGAAGCTACAGTACTCATCGCATATGTTAGGGTTAAAGAAAGTGGCAGCTGAAACATACTTCTGTATCTCATGTTCATTCACAGGATATACTATTTAATAAGATCTGTTCCTTAAACACGAAACCTGTAATCTTGTGCTCTAGATGCTTTCTTCCCGTGTGCTGCTTCGTGGTTTGCGGGCTGAGACCGGGTTCTGGAGGAACCTGACCACCTCGACCAGAGCCCTGGCTTCACATGGTCACAGTGAGTCATTCATACACATTCGCATTCGTATCGTGTGTCAACACATTGGATATATTTTTTTGTATGATTTATTTTCACTTCACATTTTACTCTCATTGCAAGATCACTTCCACCTTCTAAAACGCCAGTCCACAGGATACATGCCCACTTCCTATAGAGCTCATGCAGCTAAGTCAGATTGTCATCTGATTTTTGTTGTTACAGCCATCTTGTCAGTTGTGCTCACATCTATAGAGTTGTCCACCATTTAAACCACTCGGGACTGGTTATTATAGAATTAAACCACTTGGGACTGGTTATTATAGAATTAAACCACTTGGGACTGGTTATTATAGGAAAACAATTGACTATAAGTGGTGATACAAGTCAGGATTATTTACTGTTCTGTAATCCATCAGACCAGATGTCCACTAGCACTATGGGGGACAGCCATTGTTTACCTGATAGGTGTAAATTTACATAAATTCATAAAAAAGGCCTTTGTATTTTAAATTGTGATACTCTTCCTGTATATTTTACAATGAAAGAGCATTGTTTATTTACAGTCAGGTAATACAATTAATTTATTAATCAATCAATAAAGAAATTTGAGATCAGATTTTGTTTCTGTTTAACATGCATTTTTCCATGCACTGTACAGCATTAACAATTTACTAAAGAGGCATTAAATATAAGTTTAACTTACAGACCTTAATTAAAAAAAATATATATAATCATAAACAAAGACAAGGATATATAATATAGGTTGCTCCAAAATGGGGAAATTAGGGGAAATGAACACTTTTTAAGTGTCTTTAACTTTAACTTTAAAGGTTTCATGCTTAGTTCCATATTCTATTCATGATGAGGTTTTTATCCATAAAAATATCTATTTATGTAGTAAAGGAAAGATCCGGACATGGATAGAGAAGGTGCATGGCTTTAAGAGCTTTAGAGGTCGTGTCCTAAAGCAGGTGGATAATCTTCTATGACCAGGAGCCGCTCATTTCTGGATTACAGCAATGGAGAACAAAGAGAAGCAAAACCAAAACCAACAGTTGCACAATCCATTGCACAACTTTTTAAAATTGAATAAAAAGACATTACAAATTAAAATGAATTTTTTCAAAAAAGAAAAAATAATAATAATAGTAATAAAAAAAAATTTAGCTTTCTTTTGTGTTGTTGCATTAAGTAAAAACAAATCTCTCTAAATTATTATTGCTATATATATATTAGGCCTGGGCGATAGAATGATAACGATATACAGTATACTGTATTGTGATAGACACTTTCTTAATGATCATCTCAATTGAGGGCACATTCTTTGAAGGAAGCATTTGAAGGGTGAAATATGTCTGGTTGCGACTAAGGCTGTCATTTTGAAAGCTCCATCAAATGCGGTGACAAATGCAGCTTTGTTTTCTGCATAGAAGACGGGATAGAATGGAAATGAAATATATTATTTAATATTTCATAGATTTACTTACTTACTCATTATCTATACCGTTTCATCCTGTATACAGGGTCGTAGGGGCCTGGAGCCTATCCTAGGCGGGATGCCAATCCATCGCAGGGCACACACATACACACACAGTCACACACTCACATTTCATACCCAATGGTAATTCAAAGTGCTTTACATAAAAGAGAAGAAAAAATTTATAATTTGGGAGGTGGGAGGAAACCCTTCTTTTCCAAGCACGAGGAGAAGAAGCAAACCCCATGCACACAGACCCGAGGCGGGAATCGAACCCGGACCCTGGAGGTGATGTATTAATATATCAATAAAATATTTATATATAATATATTTATATATTAATAAAAATAAACCATTTTAAAAATAATAAAAAGGGGAACAATGGAAACAAAGGAAATTATGTGGAAATCCGGTCCAACGAGAGACAGGTTTCACTGTTACATAATGAATAATACATTATAATATGTACAGTGACTTCTCATTTACTGGGACTAACAGAGACGACTCATAGGGATCAACTATCCATCATCTCGTCATTTATCGTCGTCATACGTTTCCACAACTCCTCTGAAACTATCCGTGGAAATTTGACCAAACATTCACAGCCCCTTTATTAGGAAACATAGATGTGCACTAGCTTATTCATTTTCGAATAAATGTGATTTTACTGAAATAAAAAAAGACAATAAAACATTTACATGTTCAGTGGACTGGTGACACATGTCTTACTTGGAATAATCATGGAATAATCATCTTTTTAAAAAACAAATAAGGCAGATGGCAAGTTGCTGTGATTATAAGAGCAATATTACACTTCACTGTTTTTTTTTATTATTATCTTTGAGCTTGTAATCAACCCTGGCAATGTATAATTTCGTCTAGCATGGCCACAAGCTAAATATTGAAATCATGGTCACTGATTGTGTAAGTCATGCCTTAATATACTGGGATAACATTATACCTAGTACACGGCCTTCAGTTAATTATTTGACAGGAACAGGCAAAATTCCTCTTATATTGAAAAAAAAAATCACATAATTCCGAGATTGGATTAAAAAAAAATAATAATAATATTAGTCATCTCATTCTTTCTGCACACCTGGTCTAATTAGGTCGATTTCACTGTATTTTAAAATACAGTAATTGACTTGACGTAAAAATTTCATGGCCCAAAAATATTAATAGAGAACAATACCATTTAAACTCCTTCCATTAATTCAGGGCCACACAGTATTAAAAAAAAACAAAACAAAAAAAACAGCTTGTGATTTAAATTCCTGGTTTACAGAATTGTATAATAGTAAACACCTCCAGACTTTGCCCAGCAGGGGGCAGTGCCTAGTGATAGATTTTTGGCATCCATGTTAAATGATAAACCTCCTGGAGAGGTACAAGTCATGTTTTTTTTTTGTTTTTTTTTATCCTTAGGTGTTGATGTGATTGATTGCACTGTTCCTCAGTACAATAACCGCCTGGATACACCACTGCCTGATATTCCATTTGTCAGAAAACTCACTCCTGAGCAGAAGAAGCTGAAGGAGAAGGAGATGGAGCCATGGACCAAACTTTCCAAGGAGGAGAAACTAGCATGTAAATATGACCTGTTGTAGTTTGTGTGTGACTAATTATTATTTTTTTAATCAGACTGTTTTACCCAATTAACCGGTGTGACGTGCTTTGTTGTAGAGATCTATGCTTGTGTGACAAATTTGTTTTGCAGCATATTATCCTGTAGTCAGTGGAGTACCTCAATAATTCTTGGTGAAAAACAATCTAATAAGATGTAATGCATTAGACTTGTATCCAAGTATATTTTTCTATTCAGTCAGTTTTAAGTGATGCACCCTACTTTATGTACTTATGTACTTTATGTTTCAGTTCAAATCCTCAGAATACTTGTCACATAAAGGTTGGATACTGAAATGAATGCAACGACAGATCAGCACTGGTTTAATGATTTACAATCATCAAGAAAAAGTCCAAAACATGAAATCAAAAACATAAAGAGGTT
Organism: Leiocassis micropogon; assembly: GCA_028565275.1. Taxonomy (NCBI): domain Eukaryota; kingdom Metazoa; phylum Chordata; class Actinopteri; order Siluriformes; family Bagridae; genus Leiocassis; species Leiocassis micropogon. The sequence continues at coordinate 8,556,960 of JAOVVA010000027.1, read as the reverse complement.
AGATCAAGGGAGAGTCAAAATATCACAGGCCAAACCAGAAATCAGGATCAGGAACAGAGTCAGAATCAGAGTGCGAAGGTCACAGTAATGTCAGACAATGACTGAAACAGATCACTTTTTAAATAGGTGTTGTGTAATGAAAGTAATGTGCTGAAAGTTATAATTAGGGGGCCTTGAATGGAGAACAGAGTGTTGTTGGGAATTGTAGTCTGTAGCTTGTAGTCAAGTCTGTAGGCTGCACAGAATTCTGGGAAATGAAGTTTCTTAATGACAGATGAGGGAAAGTGAGACAATAATCAGATTACTACCTCATTCATTCACTCGCTCATCGTCTATACCGCTTTATCCTGTATACAGGTTCATGTGGGTCCTAGGAGAACTACTGTAGGACACAAGGTGGGGTACACCCTGGACAGGGTGCCAATCCATTGCAGGGCACACACACACATTCACACACTATGGGCAATTTGGGAACGCCAGTTAGCCTAATCTGCATGTTTTTGGACTGTGGAAAGAAACCGGAGTACCCGGAGGAAACCCACCAAACACGGGGAGAACACGCAAACTTCATGCACGCAGACCCGAGTCGGGAATCGAAGCAAGGCGACAGTGCTAACCACTAAGCCTCTGTGCCGCAGATTAATATTTCAAAATAATAAAACTTCAATCTCTAGTCATGTGCTCTGTTTATAAACGGTTTATATTTTACCATTTTTTAAAATACATGACCTCATGATGGAACGGTTAAGTGAAATGTGTATAATTTATGATGTGTTTAGTAAATTCAGAAATTGTTTATAGGCAATCAAAGGCAAACAAAAAATGATGCACTTTGCATACATCATATGCAGTAATACAGGTTATACGAACACAGTCAGTGATCAGTATTTTATATCTAGGCTTATATCGAAGCATATCTCTGAGTTTACTCTTCCTCCGTGCATTTCCCCTTATTCATTTAGGATTCAAGAGCAACCAGGTAATAATTTTTATCAAAAATACTGTAGGTTACACCCTGCACAGGGTGCCGATCCATCATTCATTGTAATTACATTGAAGCACACCATTGTTTATAAACAGCTAGGGAGTGTAATATGTTTTGTGCTGATGTAAACACATTCAACTGCACCAGCAGGAAGTGGATTATTTATTTATTTGTTTGTTTATTCATTCAAATGTGAAACTCTTTGTGCTGCAGGTCTAGCAGAATTGTGTTGCAGAGCAGTGACCACAAGGTGGCAATGTTGCCCACTCACAATTGCTAATACTATGGCATTCATTCTACTGCATGTTTACAGCAATATAAAACTGAAATGTCTTTTTTATTGTGCGTGGTTGTCGTTTGAAACAGGATTGAGCGCTGAATATGTGTACGTGTAATGCACAGTGTTCATGTTTTTTTCACAGTGTATAGGCTGACGTTTGAACAGAGCTATGCCGAGATGAGGAAGAGCTCTGGTGAGTGGAAGACAGTGTTGGGAGGGGTCCTCTTTTTCCTCGGCTTCACTGGCCTTTTGGTGTTGTGGCAGCGTTGGTATGGTGGGTATCATGAAATAATAATAATAATTTGCTTTTATCAAGTCTTTTATATCAACATCATCAGATTCCACTTGAACTTGTAATGATATAGAGGTTTAAATAACATTGTATAAATAATACAGAAGACTTCATCAAGCATTGAAGCTGACACTATCTATTTTGAAAAATAATACATTTCGCCTACCGTATAAAACTCCCCAGCAAGGTTTTTCGGCTTGATGGTCTTCTTAGAATTAACATGAGAATGTGTTTTGATATAGACTACAAACATTATGTAACTGATATAATGGCTGTAAATATAAATATTTTTTTAATTATTTAAATATTTGGCTTAATAGGTGAGAATGAGTACAGTCTTTCATAAAAATGTGAAATATATGAAATAACTAACAGTGATTTTTTTTTTTCCAAAAGTTTTATTCAATAACCTTGTTTTTTATTGTTGTAAATGGTTAGAAAAGTTAATACTGGCTAGGATAAAAGTGTAGCGGCAGACCAGATAAAGTGTCCATGCTGGCTCGTGTCTAATACCATAAATGCTTACGGTGGGCATCGGAATTGGACCATGGAGCAATGAAAGTAGGTCTGATGAATCATGTTTTCTTTTACATCATGTGGGCAGCCTAGTGTGTGTGCGCGATGTATGCCAGCATACAAGGCAAGCCAGTTAAAGCAGCTGACATGTACTGTAGTACCTACAGTACCTTAACACTGTTATAGACCAAGTATACACATACCACAGACCACATACGTTTCTGATGAAAGAAAAACTTTTCTTCTGGTCCACTGTCTTAATAGCTTACCTATTAGCAACGTCTACAATTGCTACCAAACCGCCAAACGTGATCTTTGTCGAAATCGCCTTCCATCCATCATTCTAACAAATCACATATACTCCGTTATAATGCTTATATCCCTAATGTTTATGAATTTATAACTTTATGTCTCCTAAAAGTGACTATTAATCTTATTCATAATGGAATATAATGGCTAGTCTTTCAAACTATTGTATATTTTTGCATAATTTGGGTTGAATGATCTTAGAACTGCAGCACACTGTAGATTTTATGTTCCTGGAATTCTTTCAATTTGCCTTCCCTGACGATGTAAGACTTTTCTTTAAAGCATCATATTTCTCCTGAAACTTGAATGTATCCTGTTTATTAAAAAAAAAAAAAATTATCCTTTAACATTACTGAATGATACTGCAGTTACTTCCTGAATTCTTCTTCCTACATTTAATCATTTTTTCCCCCCAGCAATTCAAGCAACTGTAAAAAGGTGGGAGAGGGTGAAGCATCGTCTTCTTTTTTTTTTTTTTTTACCTGCAGTAGACACTCTCTGTCTGTCAGCCAGTCCTTTATGCTCACACTCAGTAATTGGACGGTGCTAGGTTTGCTGGCCGTTGCTTCCAGAAACAGAAAGGGACACACACACAAAAAAAAAATAAAAAAGGCTAAAGATTTAGGTGTTTGAACTTCAGACTTCATTTAGGAAAATCTCCAGACCCCCAGACTAGCACCTCTACTTTTTCCAAGGCTATCTGTGTGTGTGATTGATGATGAGCAGTTGATAATGAGCACATCGGAGCAAAAGGCTGTTTGTGTATGTGCTGGGAGTTTGAAAGAAATCAGGCGTGCGTGTGATTTAGAAGCGCTGTCGGATGCGGCTGAGACTTGCATCTCCCACCTCCTGTCTCGAAGGCCTTGGCTCTTTGAGGAAGGAAGTCTGGAGAGAAAAGAACACTGCGGTGGAGTGTAGAGAGTAGGGTTGTAACAGAACGGGAGTTGTTATACTGGTGTACATCAGGCATGGGTTGGAGCAAACAGTGGTAGCGGGATTTTTTTCTTGCTTGCAGGTGTCAGTAATCGGTCAGACAAAATTTATGGTTTAAAAAAGGACGATGCTTATTAACATGAACATACTGTGTTCACGCTTTCATTAGTTGTAAGTACTAACACAGGAGTTTTGGTTTAAATGAGGCTACGGGATTGATTAGATTTTGATTAGTGCTGCACAATTAATTGAATTAAATGTAAAAGGCTGCAATTTATTACAGGTAATATACACATAGTCTGGAATTGATGTAAAGGTTGTCAATAATATTAGTATTTAGTTTTGAAAATAATTTTAAGGGGATAAATATTGGCAAGCATCCTCTTAATGATTTGATTTGTGCTATTATTAACTTAGATTAACATGTTTAAATACAATACATATAGCTGGTTAAATCGTCGGTTTGTCTGTATCAAAATTTTCACAATGTGATGTGATCAGATCGTGCAGCCCTAATTTGGAGAAAAAAAAACAACTAAATTCTTTAGTTAATATTCTGGACAGGAACAAACAAACAAACAAACAAAATAATACACTAGTAATCCACAAGTGCATGAGTGGAGTTTGTGAATTTGAATGATGTACAGTACTTTGCAAAGGTCAAAAGCACATGTTTTAAAACAAGGATGCCTTTCAAGAAAGAAACAATTTTTATACATTAAAGACAGTACTTTAGAAAGCTGTAAAGAGTAATTATTGAAACAAAGTCAGTAATTCGTGTGGCATGGTGGTGTGCGCCTTGCACCTCCAGATTCCGGGTTTGATTCCCACCTCGGGTCTGTGTGTATGTTCTCCCCGTGCTTGGTGGGTTTCCTTTGGGCGCTCCGGTTTCCTCCCACAGTCCAAAGACATGCAGATTAGGCTAACTAACGTTCCCAAATTGCCCCGTAGTGTGTGAATGAGCGTATAAGTATGTGTACGTGGGCGAGCCCAGCAATGGATTGGGACCCCATCCAGGGTGTACCCGCCTTGTTCCCTAAGTCTCTTTGGATAGTCTCCAAGCCCCCACGACTCTATATACAGAATAAAGTGAGTCAGGCAGTTTTATCAGGAAAACCACTTAGTTTTACAGAGCATCCTGCAGAACCAGCCACGGTCTTTCTTAGAACTTTGTCACACCTGCCTCTTTCATGCATGCAAAACCTACAGTAGAAGCTGTTTTTATTTGTATTTTTTGGGGGGGCTGAAAAGTCTTTTACACAATATACAGCTTTTTTTCCCCCTGTTCTACAGATATTTACCTGTAAGATTTAATTTTTTACTGGAATACTTATGCTTCTGAGATCTTACAAAATCTAAAATGTTCTTTGTACTGACATAATAATGAGGTCATAAAATAAGCATGTATAACAACGTTTGTACTGGAAAAAAACACACAGGGTGCCTAAGACTTTTGCATAGTACTGTAGCTGAGGTTGAGGATTTGTCAAAACTAGTATTACAGACAATATGCTGACAATCTTCCCATTCCTTTGAGTTTTAGCGTGTTTCTCAGGTATGGTGATAAGATTAAAAATAGAAAGAAAAACAACCTTTCTGCTTCATGCCAGGTCTAATTCAGGGTTAAAACTGTACAGATATGATATTTTGAGTAGGATACAGACACAAATAATGGCTTTGCTCTACCCCTGTATTAGACATAGAGTAGAGAGAAAGAGCAAGAGGAGGAAACTAGCAAAGCAGAGAAACATTTTTTGTTTTGAGTTTTGAGTCAAAGCGAAGGAGGGAAAAGAAAAGTGCTAAAGTCAGTTAAGAATTTAAGAATGGGTATTTCCCACGATGTCTGCTTCATGTTGGAACTTGAAAAGCAAGGGAATGCACCTCTTCAGGCATTAAGCACTCGTCTGCCGTTGACTTAAGACACGCACCAGACCTAAAGGCTTGAGAACAGATAAAAGAGGTGATGAAAAAAGGTGTGCAGAATGGGACAGAATTATACCTGGCTGAACGATAAAGTACAGCATGTGCCTGAGTTTCACATAGCATTTGGTTGTGTGGCACTGTTTATTCCATTCCTGTTTTCTAGTCAGAAGATAAGATGGATTAGATATTCCATCGGGTGCAGCGTCTGTTAGGACAATTAATAGCTCCTTATCTTTGTTTTGCTGACAACGCTGATGGCTGTTGTGGTGTGCATATGTGTGCGGTGGGGTATTTAGGGGATTTCACACAATTAACTGTTTCTTTCATTCCTCTTTTTATTTCCTTTTTAGATTATGTTACAACATCGTTACTACTGACATCCTGGGATCGATTCTATTCAAGGCAATGAGGGTATTTACCCAAAAGCAGTTTCTGAAAATATTCCAAATACAGTGTAGAGCAAGTTAGTGTGGAAAAAAATAAATAAATCACCCCCCCGTCCCCCAAAAAAAGAAAATAAGACCATTTTCACTGTTAACTTTTTATTTACTGTTTATTCACAAAAGAAAGATAAAAAGAAATATATGTATAGTATACACACAGTATATATATATATATATATATATATATATACACACACAGTATATAGTATATATAGATATATATGATTGGATTTGAGGAGGAAATGTAAATGCAGACATTGGCAGGCAGCACAGCATCCTGTGTGATAGGAGCAAATAATTAGAAACGTTTTGTTTAGAATTGTATCAAAATCTAAAGTAATTAAAAAAATTATAATAACAGTTGGGATATTTATCAAATCGTGAAACTAACAGAATTACAAAAATCAATTGAATTGGAACCTAGGTATCATGAGAGATCCCTGGTGATTCCCACCTCTAGTAGCTACTCGGCTACATGAGTGCTAAATCTAATGTTGTAGAATTTACTAGTGTAGAAAGGGGACTTTACAGTGAGCATGACAATGATGAATTGATGTCACTCTGTGGAGAAGGAACTGGTAGGTGAGTAGCTTAACCCAAGCTGAAGAATTGAAATTGTAAGTTGAGGGGGTGTTTTCAGTGGCTTTTGCCAGTTTAATCAGGGAATTTAGAAGTTGCATTTCCCCTCAAATGCTGTATAAATTTCCAGCTAAGTGTAAGTGAGTGTGTGTGAAAGTCTGATTGTGTCTTGCAATGGACTGTCTCATCCGAGGTGTATTTCTCCCTCGAGTCCCATGTTCCTGAAATAATCTCCAAAACCAAAGGGACTACAATAATGTGCTTACTGAATGATTTAAAATAGATACCGAGAATATGAATATTAAAAAGAAACACACTTTTACAAAACCGTTAATACTGTATAGAATGATTCATTTATTTGTTCCTTCAGGAACCCCGTGAGGAACCCTACAAAGTACAGTGTTTTCATATCAGAGTAGGGTCAAAGTTGAACTCTTTATGGAAGCTAAGAATCCTTAACTGTATAACGAACGCTTTGGTGCACAGATATCTATGATGGTGCTTTGTTTTGCTTCGTCATTCAGAAGACATCACCTGGTTCCTGAATGCAGCTGACTTCTCAATAGGTTTTTGTCCATAAATTTGTGTTATCTTTGTTCATTTCAGCAAGCATTTAAAAAGGGTCTATAATTTCATCTTTAATAATTTCTCCCCTCATCGTGACACACCCACATCAAACAAAGAAACAGCAACCACAGACTCCAAAAAAAAAAAAACACCACACACACAAATCTGATCCATACAAAGTGGCCTTGTCATCAATCCAGACAAGCTTTCTGAAATTGGTTTACAGATACAGACACTGTTGTTGTCTCTTACTTTGTCTACCCCACTTTTCCATTAACTTCGAGCCTACAACAAACTGCGGAAAGTGAAGTCTATTTGAGTCTCACAGCTTTGAATATCTCTGAACTGGAACCCAGATTAATAGTAACGACGTATCTCCAGCTTTCTACAAGACACTGTGTTTTCACATACTGTACATTCTCTGTTTAAATGCAATCTGTTCATGCTATAAAAGTCAGATCCCAAAATGAGTAATATTCTAACTAGCCCTCACAAAGCAGTTTAGTTTAGAGTGCTTGATAAGTTATCCTTTGTGACCGTTTTGTCTGTGCAATGTCAAAGTGATTAGCATATTAAGTGAACTCACCTTAATTAACATCTTTGTACCATGCGGCACACAATAGCATGCCTAATGAATGTCACTGGTTTTAAATTGGAAATTTAGTTTATAATTTACCATTGGGTTTTCCTTAATTAAAATGAGAGTAACAGTGAGAATAAGGTGCTGCTTATTAAGCAGGCTGTGTATAATCAGAATTCGGGGGCATTTTAAAGGCACATTTTTAACATCAATGCAACTGACAGCTTTCATAGAAAAATATTTTGTACTTACTAATACTAGTAAAAGAGACAGTGGTAGGTCAGTGTGTTGAGGCTCTAAGTTATTGACCAGAAGGTCGGTGGTTCAAGCCTTTGCTCCATAAAGTTTGCCCCTGTTGGGCTCTTGAACAACCTCCAGGGGTGCAGTCTCGTGGTTGATCCTAAGCTCTGACCCCCACCTTCCTAACAAGCTGGTATGTGTGAAGAAAAGAACTTCACTATGTATTAATTATATGCGACGAATAAAGGCTTAACTTTATCTAAATAACTTTATAAAGGGATCAAATCAACTAAATTAGCCAATGAAGGAGAAATATAGCTTCTATCAGTAACTAAACAGCTTTAATGCCCTTAATGCATTCCCCCTGATCCAGTCTGTCAAAATGTAGTCATCTGTCTAAAAAAGAAGAAAGAAAACGCTCATTTAGTGGAGTTATTTTGATCCATGTAAATTGAGAACTATTATGAATTGTGTGTTTTTTGCTTCCTGCTTCTTTACTTTTACATCATACTGCTAGTAAGGAATAAAATAAGATACAGCATGCTAGTATAGGAAAATAATCAACATGCGGGTCATGTGACGTGATACAGCCTGACAAAGTGACTTGTTACTTCCTTGAAGTTGATCATTTACTGAAAAATAAAGCACATCTTAAGGGTGTTTTACTCCTTTTATACCACTGCAATTTGCCACTAATTACTGTACATTCAAGAATGACAAGTCATGCTTGTTAACCATTTAATCCCCTGGAAAATCCACTATATAAACTCTTTCCTGTTAACACTTAAATTTTATAGCAGCTACAAAAAAGTCATTACCTCACTATAATTCTTTTTTTTAAATTATTATTATTTTTCTAGGGATTTTCCCTAATTTTCTCCGTAATTTAATCGTAGCCAATTCTCACCCATTATTGGGGTACCCCCACACCAAGGCTACTACTATGAATCAAGGGAGGGCTGAAGACTGTCACGTGACACCAGCCAAAAGCATCTTTTCTAGCTCCAGAAAAGAAAAGGGAGCAGTGTAACACACTCGGAGGACAGTGCTATCTGTTCCTTCCGCTTGCATGAGCTCGCAGATGTACATGATTGGCTATAGAGCCGCTATCGAAGTGAAAACATTAGAGTGCCTCACATTCCGCCCCTCTGGGTGAGCTCAGCCAATCAGCTCTCTACAGGGCCCCGGCTGCGGGAGGCTACAGCATCACCCAGGATTCGAACTTGCTAGCTTTGGATCTTGTTGCCACTGCGCCACTCAGCATAATCTTTATATTTTTATGAGAGATGGCATGTTCGCCTTGCACCTCCTGGGTTGAAGGTTCGATTCCCACCTTTAGGACTAATTGCCGTATGCTTGGGGGGTTTGGCACACTCTTTAAGATGTATCCCACCTTGTGCCTGGTGGTCCCTGGGATAGGCTACAGGCCTCCCACGACCATGTACGGGAATATGTCTGCGAAGATTCTTAGTCATCCAGGTGAGATTACCTAGAAGTTGAGTCATGTCAACTGGACGACTTCTTAGTACAGTAGAAACGTTTCATTACTTAGACTGAAGAAGCTACTTGGATGAGTAGTGAAACATTTCTACTGACATGTACGGGAAAGCACTTTCGAAAAAGAATGAGTGAGTGAGTAGGTGTTTTAAAGCTTAGATCATTTAAAGCATTTGATATACAAAAATCCCCCGTTAATCAGCTTTCACATAAAAAATGCTAATGTATTAAAACACTTTAAGATTAAACTTGAATAAAAATTTTAATTCTGACTAATTACATTTGAGAATTCATCAGTGCTGTGTTTCTGTTAGTGTTTTAATTTTACATGATTTGTTACTTTGATCAACATACCATAGAAATGTCTTATCTTATAATGCTCTTAAATTTAGATTTAGAATTTAGATTAGATTAACTTTCTAACAGCAGCTCTTACAATAGCTCTGGCTGAAAGGTTTGTATTATTACTCTAGTTTTAATATTTTATCAATTCTTTAGTAAATTCCAACATGTATGACAGATGTTCACTCACTCACCTTCTATACCGCTTTATTCTGGGTCACCTGGACAGGGTGCCAATCCATCGCAGGGCACACACACATACACACACTCATTCACACACTACCGGCAATTTGGGAACGCCAATTAGCCTAACCTGCATATCTTTGGACTGTGGGAGGAAACCGGAGTACCTGGAGGAAACCCACCAAGCATGGGGAGAACATGCAAACTCCATGCACACAGAGATGGGAATTGAACCTGGCCGGGAATCGAACCCAGACCCTCGCGGTGCAAGGCGACAGTGCTAACCACTACACCACTGTTCACAAAAATGGTTAAAAAGTTTGTTAGCAAGGTAGTGATGTCTGGGGCAATGTGTTGTGTTTTTGTAAGGAGTCTCCAGTGTCAGTGCTTTGGAAGTGTAAAAGGTAAAGTGAATCTAAAATTTTAACACGGAAGAGTCTTCTCTTTTAATGTATGATTAGCTTTGAGAGAAAGAAAGAGAGAGAGAGAGATGAGGATGGTGAGGAAATGAATGTTTATGGCTGTTATAAAGTTATAACAAGACCTACATAGCCTGTGGATGGTCTGCAATATTAAACATATCTACTTTAGAAATGGATAAAATGTCTTTGCAGTCCTTGTAGAAATGTAACTGCTGGCAGGTAACTGTGATATATCAGGGAAATAACCGCACCAACACTTTGGGGGGCAGTAGCAGTAACAGGCCATATACCATTCTGTCTTTCATCCTTTTCCTATAACAGTACGTGTTTTATTTTGTAATCATTGTACCTGCCTGTGATCAGCTCACTCCTTCATTCTGTTTGTTCTGCAGTGTATGGAGATGTGCCGCACACACTTTCCTCTGAATGGGTGGAGAAGCAAACCCAACGGATGCTCGACATGAGGGTTAACCCTGTGCACGGCTTCTCCTCAAGCTGGGACTACGAGAAAAAGCAGTGGAAGTAGAATCCAACTGTGGAAAAGCACATCCAGAGCCGACTTTAACCCTAAGTTTAAATCTTAACAGATTTAAAATGTATACACTCCTTATATAAAATAAATGACTTGACTTGAATATAAGCTGGTGTGTCGATTTTCTGCTCGGAGGACAAACCGTTTGTCGGGTTTATTTAAAACATCAGTCAAGAGTTGTCCACTTTAGCATTAGGTCAGCATGGTAAATGTTCATTATTGAATAATTTAGTGTTCACATTCATAGTGTTTTGTTGTTCGAAAGGCTTTGTTGTCCATGATCGTACAAATAATTGGACCATTATCTGGGGAGTGTGACTGTGTGTTATTAGGGTGGGTCACACACACACACACACACGTGAGAAGTCTGTATGCAATTATAAGAAATCATTAACATGACTTTGAAGTCACAAGCAAGACTTGAATATATTCTATTAAAGTATAGTTGGAATATCTATATAAATAAAATAAAGGTCTTATCTGTACATTAGTTAGAAACCTTGCCAGTCCTTCATTATTTACCTGAAGTTAAACCTGCACCATAAATAAAATCTAAACAACTGAAAAGAAAAAGGAAAGTTATGAGCAGGTATGTGCCAGAGTATAAACCGCAAATTTGGACAGCATACTGAGCATGCGTCAAACTGGGCGCGTCTTAAACAAAAACCGGACAGAATTTAATAAAAGTTTTGCAGTACTTAGATATCTGCCTAAGGTTTAACCTGCACCATAAATGAAATTAAAATGGTGGGTAAACTGATGTTATGAACAGTTATGTAGTTTTGCAGTACTTAGATATCTGCCTAAGGTTTAACCTGCACCATAAATGAAATTAAAATGGTGGGTAAACTGATGTTATGAACAGTTATGTGCCAGATTTAATAATTATGTGCCAGATTTAAAATAAGCTACTAATAAACTACTTGCTCAATGTAAACAAAGATCTGCACCAATAGATATTAGAAAATCTAAATCTGAATATTATTACTGGGATTACTTAATATACATAATATACTGGGATTACTTAATACTTAATATACCGCTGAAATGGTATTAGTGAATTTTAACCCGCTGAAATCGTTTTAAGACAAAACTTAATCTTTGTCCGATCTACTTTTTCAGTTTCTCATCTGTGATTCTCTCTCTGATTACAGAACAGGGAGTGCATTCGGCTGACGACGAAGAAGTACAACTTAGTGTAAATAAGGCAGAAGATACTTAACCTTATAAAATTGTATTTCTTTTTATAAGGTAGTCAGAGAGTTCTGCCATACAGAAAGACAGGCAGGCGGGTCGTGGGTTTCAACCTGAAATAATAATATTACTGATTACAATGAAGCTGATTAGCTTACTTTTAGCTTCAACCTTTTAACTTCTTTTAATTTGTACAAACCCTTACCCCTCAATGACGGGTACTTATGCTAGTCGCTGCCTCACTGACCGTAACAGTAGGCAGCATCGTCTACGATGGAAACGGGTGCGTCGGGCTGAGCTTTTAGCTACCGAAACCCCAGATCAGTCTGAAAGTGTCTACAGCGATGGTGCATACAATGAGCGAATGCAACCCTGGATTGTACTGAACTGTATGTACTGTATGGCTAAAATGGCAGTAAAAGCCTACATGACTTGACAAGTAATAAAAAAACAGGCTAAAACATGAAGTCATGCAGGACATATGGGCATCGTTTTGGATAAAATCCTGTACATTCAATGTTGCATAATTACAACCTTAATAAATTTCAACTCAAGTGATCACTTTCTTTTTCCATAAACTGTTAATAGTGGAATCAATGATCTTGTCTTATATTTATAAGCTACTTTGGCTTATTTATTGCTCTTATATGCTACAGCATGAAGAACACTGGGAGCAGTATTTCAGGCTGCACAATATGTTTAGCCTGCTCTATTTGCAAGTTAAACTACTTGAGCCTATGAGATTCAAATTTAGGAAGCAAGGCACATTAAAACGTGACTATAAACACTAGGGTTATAAATAGAAAAGGAAACACACACACACACACACACACACACACACAGGCCTAATGCCATGTCCACTGATGGGCCAATCTATGAGGATTCAAAACCACTGTCCTAACATGTGCAAATAGCGCCCTACTGGAACAGCAGCGGGTGCAAAATCTAAGTGTTTCATATTACTTTAGTGCCCTTTGGAGGAGCACGGGGCTGTTTGGGATTTGGCCGCAGTCACTAACCACTGCGAAACATTGAATGGGTGACGTAGAGGAAGTGCCGGCCCTCAGGAGCAACAGCCTGCGCGTTCACAGCGTCTCCAATTACACACACACAGACTGAATGAGGCAAGCTGTCGGGATCTTCACCGCCTGACGTTACGTATCGCTTCAATAGAAGGGGGGAAAAGTGTAGCGCGTGCGCTCACTTCATACCGATCTCTCTTCCGTCTTTTTTTCCTACGGTGACGCGGAGCGCGCGTGAGATTCTACCACGGAGGAATATAATATATATATATATATATATATATATATTTTTTTTTTTCGCGGCACGAATTTGAGCTGGAAACCCAAAGAACACGCCACTGCGCATTTTTTTCGACCAGCAGCGCCTGAATGAGCCGCAACTTTGCTCGGTGAAAAAAAGGGGCGTGTACGCGCGCTGCGCACACGAAGCTCTCGCGGTGGTCCCGCCGCAAAAGCGCAAAAAGCGCGCCTCTCTCTCTCGCTCTCTCATCAGCTGCAAGCTTTTGCGCCCACACAACTCCGGGATCTCTCGTGTCATCGTAGCTCTCAGCCTAATGCTCCGTGCAGTCGTCTTCAGTCCCCGTCGGGATCGCGCGCAGATCGACGATGTGACCGGCGTGAAAGTGGGAATGGATCTGGTGTTGGTTCTGAGGTTCTGCTCCGCGACAGACAGTTTTCAGGTTGGTTCCGAGTGACCCCCTGCGCGAAATTACGCATCCCCCCCCCTCTCTCTCTCCTGTGCGTCAGATCTTAAAATAATAATCATAATAATATTAAAAAAAAAAAAACATGGCAAACCATAGTCCCTATGACAATCGGGATATCGTTGAGAAGTATCTCTATCACAAACTTTTGAAACGAGGCTACGTGTGGGAGTTCCGCGCCGGAGCGGCGGAGGACGACGAGGAAGACGATGACGGATTGCGGGAGCCGCCGCCGCCGGCGGAAGTTGTGGATCGCAGGCCGCGCGCCGTCCTGCCGCTGCACCGCGTTCTGCGCGAGGCCGGCGACGAGATCGAGCGGACGTACCAGCGCGACTTCGCGGCCATGTCGGACCAGCTGCACTTCACCCCGAGCACGGCGCAGCGCCGCTTCACCGCCGTCATCGAGGAGCTGTTTCGGGACGGCGTGAACTGGGGCCGCATCGTCGTCTTCTTCGAGTTCGGGAGCACCCTGTGCGTACAGAGCGTGAACCAGGAGATGGCGTCCCAGGTGGACAACATAGCAAGTTGGATGACGGATTACCTGAACGGGCCGCTGCAGAACTGGATTCGGGACAATGGAGGCTGGGTAAGAAAAGTGCACGTATATCTAAGAGCGCGCAAATTCTTTATGTTTACTATCTTTTTTAAATGCACAATGCTTACATTTTAATACTCAGGGGTCTTTATGATGTCGTAGTCTCTTAGGAAGCTTCATCTTTGTGCGCATGCGCACTAACAACCTCCCTGTGAAGGGAAAAACTGGAAATCTGCTTTCGGTTCCACGTGCTCCGTGTACACATGTTCATGTGAGGAGTGCTCTTTCGGTTCGATCACTATGACTGCAATACATATTTTGATTCTTTATTATTATAGTAATCCAGTCTTTGCAATTTGCTTGCTGGAACTCATTCATTCATCCATCTATTCATATATGCATTCATTTATCCATCCATCTTTTCATTCATTCATTCATTTATTCTCCCAAATATTCATTCATTCATTCATCACAGGGTATGAATGCACTCTCTCTCTCTCTCTCTCTCTCTCTCTCTCAAACACACACATCCACAGGTTAGAATAGCCAGTCCACCCAGCTACCTGCATGTTTTTGGGAAGTGTGGAAAACTAACAAACCCAACGGAAACCCAAGCAAGCATGAGAAGAACTTATGAAACTCCATTCAGCCTGAAACACGGTTTCGGGCACAAACTAGTGACCCTGGAGCACCAAGGTGGTGACACCACCCACGCATCATCTATAAAGGCATATTTTTATTTTATGCACATATTTTACCACACATTTGAGTGAGCTTGTTGTATGTTTGTGCCTGAAATGATGCCATGTTCTCTAATTGCCTACACACATCAGAGCACATTGGGCTCAGCTCCACACTAAGCTCCTGCATAGTAGAATTCCTAAAATGAGTGTGCCACATATTTTTCAATATGCATTCAGAGTTTGCAGATATGAGGGCAAAATTAAAAACAACAACAAATCAACATACTAAAAGTCAATTGGTTAAGATTTTGGACCCATTATAACTTCAGTCAAATATGAAAAATGAATGAGAGTATTTCTTCTTCTTTTTCTTTAGTTAGTAGTGATATGCAGAGATCTTTGCACAGCTTACTGCACTGCAAAGCCAGTGTGCTGAATAATTTATAGCTTAAATTGAAGCAGCCAGTTACAGGTTTGTGCACTTTTACATGGAAAGAGGAATATATAAAATCACTGTGCCAGCAGTCTATCCTATAGACAATCTTGAATTCAAAATTAGAAGTTACACACTTTGTTTATTCATGCACGTCTTCAATATGAACATGGCACGTGCATCAGTGATGATACAGTCTCGAATCCACTCATGCTTCGCCTAGATATTGTTTTTATTTTTGGCTGAGTGCCATCAGGTGGGAGGGTGTTGCCCCAGTGGGACCATTATTCCTGTCTGGGTTGCTGATGGAAGGGGTCAAAATTAATGGTGGTCATTACTTAACACATCTGCTGCAGGTTACTCTGAGATGGAGTAAAAGCCTTTCTGACAGAATGGGTTGAATAGAGAGTCAGAGCTGAGAGAAATGACCACTCAGCAATGCCACGTCACCTACTGTATTTCTTATGTACAGAGGGGCGTGTTTATATCCCACTAACAAGCGATAATGGTCAATGTGGCGAGACATGCACATTTATGATGCAATTAGCTTGGCAGTATGTTAATGATGTTTTAACTCAGGTTTGCATTATTCAAAAGAGCTACTCTTTTGGCCAGAGGCAATCGATGCTTAATTTAGTTAATTTTCTCAAGATGAAAAAAAAACATGCTTAGGTTTTTACCTTAGATATTGCAGAAGGAATCTGTGTATCTTGTATATATTTTTTATCTTTAAATTTCTCTTTATTCTTGATTTTTTTTTTTTTAAACGTACAATATGTTTTTTTTTTTCCCTCTGTGATACTGGATTTATAGCTTCCTGTCAGTATACTCTGCCCATGGTCCATATAGCCTGTGCTACATTTATGTGTTTATTTTTATAGACTATTAATATTAATTAAGATACCATACTTAAGACATCACTCAACCTCAGTGACCCTCATAGCGACCACTATAGAATCAATAAACTGGTGCCTTTAGTAATCCCCTCTGTTTAGTTTAACCACGTGTCTTTGCAAGCAAACAGAAGCATATACAGGGACTGAATAATCACAAGACATGTGTACTCAGGGAGACAAAAAAAATGATGCTGACTGCTAATGAGGGTTCGCTAGCACAGAGATTGCATCATAGTTTCAATATATAAAATGTACTTAATAATGCTCTTGATTGATTATTTAGTTTATAGGAAAAAGTGCAGATAGTTTCTTCATCCGTACACTGGGTCACACTTAAATTATGTGATTTTTAAATTCAGGGATAAAGCCTATGGAAGAATCGCTCAGTATGTGGAGAACATTGCACGTGATTCTGCCTCTATCTCGTTGCGCTTTTTCCTGACCCCCTGCTGAGGCTCGCTTCTACCCAACACGTGATTGAGACCTTCATCTTATTTTGGTTCATTTTTTCAATCGGATCTGTACTCACGGAGCAAGAAGCAGCTATTCCAACTATAGTGGGGAATCATGTCAGCTTTGATAAAGCATAATTGAACATATGACATAATTGAAGTGAATTGACTGGATTGGTTGGATAAAAAAAAAAACATATATATGATTCACGTTCAGGTGGCTAAGTGGAACAGAGACTGGTTTTGTCTCTTTACAGTTCTAGAGTTTCCGGTTCGATCCTGAGCTAAGCGTGTATGGACTTTTGCATGTCTGTTCGAAGTTTCTTAGGGTTTCTGGTTTCTTCCTAAAGCAGCATGCTGGGAGGTAGCTCAGCTACTGTAGACTGATCCTCGGTATGAAAGTTTATGTGCCAGGATGCCTAGTAAGTTACTTTAGTCATAAAGTGCTTCCAGAAAATGATTTAATGCACAAATGACTCGGCGGCACTGTGGCTTAGTGGTTAGCACTGTCACCTTGCACCTCCAGGGTCTGGGGTCGATTCCAGGCCAGGTTCAATTCATGTGCATGAAGTTTGCATGCTCTCCTCATGCTTGGTGGGTTTCCTCCCACAGTCCAAAGACGTGCAGATAAGGCTTATTGGCATTCCCAAATTGCCTGTGGTGTGTGTTACGTGATGGAGTGGCACTCTATCCAGGGAGTACCCCGCCGCGTGCCCTAAGTCTTCAGGCCCCCTGCGATGCTTTATACAGGATAAAGCGGCATTGACGATGAGTGAGTGAGTGAGTCAGCACAAATGATTCTTGTAAATGAAAACCATCTGACTTTGAAGTGTTACGGAATCTTTGTGACAGATCAGGTATTTAAAGTAGGGCTGTCACTATGAACGTGTTAATCTAGAAATTTTAAAGCATTTTAACACAAATTAATCATATGACCAAGTTTGACCGTAATGGCTTCCCATAATCACAGCGCGGTTACCCGGATAATAAGATGGTTGATGAAACATCACCAGCTGTGCTGAATGGCAAGTTGCATTATAATAAGCTAGATGGAAGTTTGGATAAAACCAAAGTTGTGTGCCCGAGCTATCTCGAAGGGGAACTGATTTTACAAGAATACATCAAATGTAAGATGTAGGAGTGGTGGCTCAGGTGGCTAAGGCTCTAAGTTGTTGATTTTTAAAATCTGAGGATCCGGGTTCGGGCCCCGCCGTCAGTGGGTGTGCCATACCCCATACTACCCAGCCAGTGCGTGCAGTGCTGGTCCTATTCAAGAGATTTTATTTAACATATGTTAATGTTTCCTATATATGCATTGCATTATTTTAAAATTTTAATTAATCATGATTAATCAGACTGTGACTGGGATTAAGTAGATTGACAGCACTAATTTAAAACAACACTAGATTGAATATTCATAAGAATTCCTATTAAATGAATACAGTTCTATTAAAGGCTCTGAGAAATTCAGGTTTCTGTGTTGTGCATATGTGTGTGTATGTGTGTGTGTGAGCTGTTTTCTTCTTTTTGCACAAGATCAAGTTTGAATATATAGATAGATCCTTGTGCAAGTTCACCAAAAGGCCCTAATGGAAGGGTTTTTGCTTTGAAACTCTGCATTTAGGCCACATCTCTGTTTAACAAGGCTCGAGTTCAAAGACTCCTGAGCATGCTGGGAAAAAAAACAGCTTAGACAAGCAGAGCCGTTCACTAGCATGACCAGCATAATGCACCAGTGGAACCATGTTAGAGTTTTCTACTCCAGTGCTTTGCAAGAGCGTGCTGCAAACCCAGCACCAGCACCATCCAATATAAACCTGCTTGCAAAAAAAACCGTATGAAATTTATTCTGAGGAAAGGATTTTTTTTCTTCCCCTAATAAATAAGCTTTCTTTTCCAAACAACATTTTTCCCTGACTGTTCTTCAGAAACAGTTCTCATCATCCAACATTATCTTTGAAATAGAGACCTTTCTCCGGCAAAGGATTCCAAGACAAAGAGCAACACTTAATCATGAACAATGAATGACAGTCGGCAGTGTCGTCTGTCACGACGTTTCAAAAGTTTGAATCCGTGTCCTGTAGCATTCTCTCGCTTTGTACTCTGTCTTTAAATTAGTACCTGAGCTGTGTAGGAGTCTAATAAAGGGTATGAGCTCTAACCGAAAATTTATGCCTCATAAACCTTGGTAAACACTGTTCAGCTACATGCGAGTTCTGGGTTGTAATGTTCTCTACTTGGGGGTCTCATTAGTACACTTGCTGCTTCGAGTTCGTAGTTCGTCTGCTTCGCTTCGTTTCCCCTTTCAACAAATGACCGGGTTCTGTTGTTTGTAATTGCCAGGTTGTTAAAATGCGTGTTGGGGGGTCCACAGGCCATTCAGTGGGTGGTTTGTTCTATTGCGACTCGTTCTACGCTTACAATCAACAATAAGAATTAGCAGTCCTGTTTATTCCATGCCCCCCTGGAGATAAGCGAAGATTAAAGTGTGTTCCCATTCTGTCCATGATTATAGATTTACCTTGAGGCTTTCCTTCTCCTGTGTTAATACTACGAGTGAGCATATTACACGGTTTCAGCGCAAGCAAAATCCAAAATATGTGAGAACACCTTCTGGATAACGCCTGTGTAAATTCTGCAGCAAAATAATCAAAGGTTACATGGTTTGATCAGAATTGTACAAAGAAATGGTTTATTTAGGCTACTTCGTAACCTTGCCTATGCTTTTTGCCCCCCTGAGATCATGTTAGACGATGTCTGAACCTTGCTAGATGGTCATGATGAATGTCCCTGAGTTGAGATACAAGCTGTTGAAATGTACATGATGCTTCTCAAATCAGATAAAAAAGCGCTTACTCTTTAAAATGTTTAAACAATCTAATAAAAAAAAAAAAAAAAACGGATTTGAAGTAAATAATTAAACATAACTGAATTTATTCCAGCGAAAGTGTCCACGTCAAAAAGCGATCAGTCGAGCAAGGGTAATTTCTCCCTTTTCAATTAAGGGAATAACCCTAACGTTTTCAAATACTAAAACTGGGGGGGAAGAAAAAAAAAACCTGTCAGTTCTTTAGAAAGTAGAAAATAATAATTAATAATTCCCTTCGTGATGGGTTTTTAGAATGTGACTGATGTCTCTGATCTTAACCCCTGAAATAAATTCCCCAGTAACATCAATGTGAAAAACGTGGGCAAGTGTTTAGATCATCAAGTGACCGTTTTAAAAAAAGAATAAAAGAAGAAGCAGTTTTTCCTGGTACTGTTTACTAAATCAGCTTTAATTCAAAAATCTCTACTTAGCCATTCAGACAAAAACACAGCGGCGCCTCCTGTATTGAAGTTTGTTTAGTCGGACTACAAATGCGTAGGTGCGCAGCCCACACACAGCACACCTGTGGTTCCTGTGTTCCTGTGCGTATGTGTATGTGTATGTGTGTGAATGCGCGTGCGTGTGCGTGAGTGCGCGCACACGCACCACGTACCTATGTGTGTGTCAACACAGTATGATTGGTGGCTCCTCGCCTTTAAAGCACATTTGACCCCACCTGCACCTTTTTTTTTTATTTGGGTGGGTGTTGCGTTCGAGCGTTTACCAAAAGACAACGCTGCATAGCTATTCATTTTCCAGAACATGTGTTTCAGTCGCTCCTTTCAAGTGACATTGTTTGCGAAAGCCATGTAGACACCAAAGCGAGTATGTTGAGAAAAAAAAAAAAAAAAACAGCCTCAAAGAAAATGAGAGAAAGGAAGGGGGTTCTTTTTTTTGTTTTTTTGCCTTTTTTGTCCTTTCTGACAGTTTGATAGTAATCGCTGCAAACAAAGCTGCCGCGCGTTCAGATAGTTGGCACTGGCTGTGAAGGCCGATTGAACATGGTACAGGACGGGAAAATGAGATGAGACAGAAAAAAAGTAGAGTGAGACAAGAAAAAAGGGGGAAAAATGAGCCAAGATATGAGAGATAGCCAGGATGGGTGATAAAAGAGGGGATGTTTGTTTTTGTCGTTTCCTGCCCACATGCTCTCAGGGAGTGCCAGTTTCTCCAGGGGACAAGGTACAGCGCTGAGGTACAAAAATCTGCATAGCGTTCGAAATGCCTTGATTTAGAGAAGGCGCAGGATCGAGCCGACGGGTGAGTCTGAGCAGGGGAGGAGCGAGAGGATTCCCGAATTTGTTTAGAAACGTCATTCGTCATGTGAAACCTATGCGCATCTTTTCTTTGGTGGATATAACTGGTTTCGTGAAGTGGTCCAGGGTAAAAAAAAAATTTTTTTAAATTTGTTAGGCTGCTTTCACACTAGTTAGTCAATTCATCAGGGACTTGAATCAGGGAGAATTTAATGCAGTTGTATTGATCAGTTCCTGAGCACCACTACCTTACCTGTTTGTTCCTTCCCTAACCAAACCGCACAGACCGGGAAACCCCACCAGAGCTCGATTCGACGCATATGCGCCACCACTCGTAATTTCCACAAATAGCCTCGTGTTGTGGATCAGACACAGAAACCAAGAGGACAAATTGGATGTGAGAGACAGGCTGAGCAAAAAGTGAGAGCTGAGTGTGTGTGTGTGTTGGGGGGGGGGGACACACATACACTCACCCACAACTACAGAAATGACAGACTATGTACCAAAACACTAAAAAGAAAAAAATAAATCATTGCACATATTCTTGCTTTATATTTTATCTGACTCTCAGTTTAAGTCACTGAATTCTGCGATTAATCAGACAAAAATAACCTGAGTCAAAATGAAATGTCCCGGGTCTTTTTATATGTTAGTCATCGGTTTCTCTGAACAGCTCAAAGCCACGGGGAGAAAGTAGCTGGGAATGCCCCTTTGTCTCCACACATATTTTTGATATCATTTAATGATATAATGCCACTGTTGCTCTAGTTGCTGTTAAACAAGTCTGGCACGAAGGAACGTTATCCTGACCATCATACGTACATGAAACATAAAGACTTTAAACTTCAGTTTCTCATACTCATGTTCCTTTCTTTCATACTCATGGTAGTTACAGAATAATTCATAACAATTAGTGAATTACATGCTTAGCTATTAATAACTGAGCAATTAATTGGCATGATAATAAAAAAAAAGTTTTGGATAAATGCACTCTACAACATTCTCTTGACATGATACATGTATCTTCTCTACAATGTCAACTAGTGCTGGGACTTGATGGAAAATTTACTTAAAAAATAGACATTTAGACTGTTTAATCCATGTAATCTTGCCCATGTCAATTATTAATTTTATTATTATTATTATTATTATTATTCTGCACTATGGTAGAAAAAAACATGTCCCAGGTTTAACAGTTTACAACACAAACTCTTGTCAGTAAACTACAACCCCAAAAAACACAAAAATTAAATAATCATTTATTAATCATAATCGAGGTTAAAAGTTCTGTTAATCGTGATATTGATATGCGGTCATATCACCCAGCACTATTGTCAATTATACTATATCTTTGTAGAATTTTCATAGGAAGATGAAAGTATTTTTTTGCCTAAACTCTTCCTTTCTAAGAATGTTGATTAAGTTCATAGTTGTAAGGTTGAAACATTATGGAGAAATTATAATGTGCATAATAGTATAGTTATAAAGGAAAGATTTAATTCAGTTCTAATAGGAGGATGGCAGATCTGGTAGTGTGACAGCTGTGGTACGACTATTTATTAATTTTTTTTCCCAGTGAAGCAGCTAAAGCAGATTTCATGGTTATTAAAACTGTGCATCCATAAGCTAATCACAGATAATTGAGGTACATCCTAATTAAATTAACTTTGTATAAGAATATTGCTTGTGTTTTTTTTTTTTTTTTTATAAGATGCTTATGATGGCCTGAAGTGACTTGCCGTGCTGATCAGAACGGCTTCGTATTAGTTTTGAGCGTCATTCTTTTTTACATTTTTTTTTATTGCGACAGCCATGTTTTCCTTACAGTTCCAGTTCTGATCTGTGCTTAATAACCATACTGGCTTAGCTTTTCTGTAAGAATCCCAAAACCAAGCACATATCCGTCGCCCTGTGACTCCAGTTCCATTCTGTCAAGTGGTTCTCAGACTGCAGGTTTAGGTTAATGACATAATCATTATCTCTCTCGCTTGTTCACATGGACACAGGGACACGCTGTGCCAAATGATCCGTGGCGTACATCAAGTATCTCTCCTGGCAGCTTATACACATCCTGTTGAGCGTATTGGTTTTGTCAGTGCCAGGTTTTGTTTTATCTTTGAGCTAAGTCGTCTGATTCGTCCTGAATTAGTCTGAAAAAAAAAAAAAAACTAATTCTGGTACTTTTATGAAAAAGGCAGTGCATCCTTTTCCTGGCGCTTTGGAGTCAGCTGTCAAAGGGAAATCCGGATTATTTGAGGGGAAGAAAAAAAAATGTGATTGAATGGTGCCTCTTTGAGATGCCCAATTCAACCTCCTACACAAATGTTGTCAGTTTTGACAGTTGGTTTATAGAAGCATTTTACAGTAAATCCGCATTCCTCCATCTCATGCGTGCACACACATGCATACAGACACAAAAGAAGGAGAGAGAAAGAGAAAGAGAGAGAGAGAGAGAGAGAAAAAAGATCACCATAGGAAGTAACAGAAGTAACACTCTTGCACAGACGCACTCAAAGGATCGCAGACTGGCTTGTATCGGAATCGTATAGCCGTTTAAATACATGGCTAAGCCTTTGGTCGTCTTTTGCTGCCGGAGGCTTAAGATGAGGGATTCCGTGTAAGGAATGTTGAGGAGGATTGCTAATGGAATTAGCTTGGGAGCAGTGTATGGATTTCTTCCTTTCTTTTAGATGCATTCTGCCAACAGAGTCTGGTTTTATTTGTGTTCTCATCCTACTTTCCCCTTCTGTCGGTTAGTTAACCACGGTGTTCTTCGCGTAAAGCCGAATCTGTTTGGAAATAGGTAGGCGTGTACCTGGTAATTTGTTACTATAAAAAAATTATTCATATAAACCCCGCAGCTGTAACTACTGTCGGTTACATATCTAAAAAAAAAAAAAAAAAACAGAAAAAAAACCCAAAACAAACACCTAGTGACCAATCAGAATCGAGCATTCAGCCGTGCCCAGCAGTGAAGGGCCATATGTAGGAGTGTGCTCCATCTGAAGTGCGCAGATATGTCTGTAAAATAATGACAAGCCTCCGTGACACTGGAAATGAAAGCCAACCAAAACACCGCAAACGAGATCGTCAGCCAAGTCTTTAAGCCGAGCATGAACACAAAGGACTATTACGACACAAGAGGAGGCACGAAGGCGTTCTTAATAGCCACCCTTCCTTCCACCTGAAGAACCTCAGCCTAGGAAATTTGGTACGAAACACAAGAGCTACAGGTTATTTCCATCACAAGTCTGTAAAGGCCAAAACATTTAAAAGGAACTGGTTGACATAGTGAAGCTTGCCTTGTTATTTATTAACATGTGGGAGTTTTCGAAGGGAAAAAAAAAAAAAAAAAGGTTGTTTTTTTTCCATAACCTGTTCAGTGATCTTTGAGTTTGTCAATTAAAGATGAACTCCTGAACTTTCAAGTGCATTTTCAAAAATAAGAAAAGTACAACCACGGTTTCCATTAGCACATCTGTTGCCGGAGTATTAGATACCTTGA
Source organism: Leiocassis micropogon (assembly GCA_028565275.1). Lineage (NCBI taxonomy): Eukaryota > Metazoa > Chordata > Actinopteri > Siluriformes > Bagridae > Leiocassis > Leiocassis micropogon. The sequence continues at coordinate 8,532,788 of JAOVVA010000027.1, read as the reverse complement.
TGATATAAAACAGTTTTTGAAATACAAAGTCTTCTGTTTGTGGATTAGGGACGATCATGTTCGGCTTTCCATTACTGCTGGTGCTGCTTTGTCTTGTGAAAACAGATCCATTGAGACTTGTAAGGCATTAAGAATCTGGAGCCAAACGTCCCTCTTTTCAGTACCTCTGGGTTAACCCTGGCTGTTTCGTCTGCCATCTGTCATGGCTTTTGCACCTGGCACTGCAGGCCCTTCAATCTCCTCTTTCCTTCCAAAACAACTATCTGTCCCTCCTAGAAAAGCATGTCTGTCCATGGTGTAAAATGTCATTATGGTACAGTAATTCCTTTTAACTAAGGCTAGGCTCAGATGCAGTTTTTGGTTATTTATTAATATTGTTTTTATATAGCCAGCTTCTTGTTTTATGAGGGGTTGCGCTCTGATTAACAAAGTTATTTCCTGATAATGCAGAGCCTGCACGGTGTAGATGAGAGATATGAGAGAACCAAGCTTGGATGAATCTAATTATGTGCTTTAGGTTAATGGCAGAAAAATTATTCACAGTCTTGGTTGAGAGTATGGGAAGTGGAAACATTATGTACATATGTTTAGCCAAAAAAATGTATCTGGAGTTGCTCTTTAGGATGTTAAAGTGGCCGGTGTTGCAATTGTCTGGGATCATAATGCCTGAGATCAAGCAGTACTTGACAATCTGGGACTTTACTCAATCTTTCTTCAGAGAGTTGACAGGCATATAGGACGACCTACAATCTACAGTCATTACTAAATCAACTGTGTCCTGTGGGTCTAACTTAAATAATTAATGATGGGAGAATACACTTGCTTAATGCATGACTTTTTTCAACTATGTTGATCTGCAACCAAACCTCTATAGCCCAAAACACCTTAGCTTTTTCCAATGACTTTGAGAATCCATGAAAGCAGAACAGTTCAGGAGGGTAGACTCCAAGGTTGTAGTATGTGGGAAATCTCCAATGAGGAAGGAATGGAGTCAGAAGGCAATGGACCACCAACTTTTATAAAAGACCATGCCAAACTGCAAGAATAACATTACCTGTTACCTGTTACGCCAATGCACCACCTACTAGAGGTGTTCTAACAGAATTATAATGCAGTAGTTGTCTCCTTGGAATAAGTCTTCATTAGTGGACTAATGAACTTTAGCTTATGGTCTAATCGACTGCTTGGTGCCACAGCCAATTCTTAGCGGCTAGTGCGAGTAAAGAATTATGATAGGATTATTGCAAAAAGGCTGCCAGTTTAACATCTTGGATTGGAGCCTTTATTGTGCCAATCATTTAAAATCTGTAGTATAACAATAGATTTGTGTTCAGAAAGTATACCTTGCTGGGGTTAAACCTGTTATAATTACTCCAAAACTTGGCAGTAACACGGCACACGTTGAAATCACACGTGAGGATTGCCTGGTATGTTCCATATGACTCACCGACAATGGGAGCAACGTTGCGCTGATTATCTTGCACAAGTTGCCAAATGATTTCGACACTTGAACTTGTTGAAGGTATTCTTGATCTGTTGTTGTCTTCCAGTGAAGTGCACGTGCCACTCAAAAAACCTTGAACGACTCGCCGCAGCATCGCCGTAAAACTTCAACTCGAATCATGTCAACTCTGTGGCGGATGTGCCCAGTTTCACACCGAATTTCACGTTCGCTCTTTGTTCTAACTTGCTGTCTATAATGAAATAGGAGACATGGTAACACACACCAGTTGCACATACAGCTCTGAATGTACACAGAGCACAGTCTTTTGGCACACTGACTTATTTATTAAGGTCGTGCAGCCTTATTCTGCCATCTGTCGGCGTGTTACAAAACTTTTTGATACCACCTCGTAGAGCATCTTTTAGGTTATTGTTAGAGTTCTAGGAGGGGTTGGATAGTCCAGCTCCATCCTCTGCAGTTTTGATTCTGTAGCAAAGACTGTCATGTGGTACGCTATACTGTTCCACATTCATAGGAATCAGGGAAATCACCAGGAACCACTAGATACAACATCATCACGATACCTAGGTTAATATTGTGATTCTGTTAGTATCAGGATGCCTGCCAATGTGTGAATAGTTTAGACACCCCCACCTGTAGGTGTATAGAGAAATGGCAACATTTTACCACCTCAAATGCAAACATACTGTACATAAATTGCCAAAATGAAAAAATTTAGATAGCGTGTCCACACATGAAGTGCTACAAAAAGAATCGCGATACATTACTTAATCAACTTTTATTATTATTATTTCTTTTCTATCGTTTTTTAGTATAAAGCATGTTATGCTGTGCCATGAAAACCTTCTCAACAATCAGTGCTCATGGCAGTACAAAATGACTTCTCACATGTCATAGGCCAGCAAGAATCTTGCCTCTAATTGCAGAAAGTTCCATATCCCTGCTCCAATGCAAAAAAAAGAGCTTTGATACACTTGTTTTGGGGATTTGTAAACCCACGAGAGAGGGCTCTTAATCATGTAAATAGGTGGCAGTGTGGGCTCAGGGAGCTCAACCGGCCCATGGCGCCTCCTCCTCCCTTGGCTCAACTGGGCTCTTTGATGAAAGCAGATGGGGATTGAAGTGCACGGGCCTCACCTGTGTAATGAGAGAAGATGAAAGAGGGGAACTGTCACAATTCCGCTGTAGCGGGATGTTTGGGAGTCTGGAGACGAGCTCCGACTTTCTCTGTGACATGCAGGCCAATTGAATGACTCGCACAATCTTTTCTTCAAGCAAGAGGAACGGGTGTTTATTTCGCTCCCAACCTCCTTCCATTGTGATGGTGCACATTATATAAAGGCATTCAAGAAGGCTGGGAAGTTTTGACTGAGCGGTGTCACATTTCTGCTCTCGGCTCCTCTACTGTTTGAATACGGTCTCAAGCTTATCATCCTATTAGTCAGAGCCTTTACATTGAGATTCCTGCTTCTCGAAGACATGGACCGTTCCATATTATCTGGATAGCTTGTTTTAAATTGGTTTAGTGGTTGAACTTTGTCAGTGTAGAAGCTTAGGTTTTTGTTGCACTTTTCACTGAGAGAAAGAGTCAGTGTCTAGACGTGGATAACAGCAGCAATAAACAACGTGCACAGACTCCTGCAGTTAATCCCAGTGGTCAAGTAAGGCCAGAAAAGTTTCTCTTATTCCTTTTCATGCTGGAGGCACATTTTTATTTCATGTGTAATGGCTGAAATATTTGAGGTAGTTTGTGGAAAAAAAGAAAAAAAAGACAATCATTCTCATGTTTTAGGTCACTAGGTAGCATAAAAGTGGTAACTAAAACATGGTTTGGGTTTAGGTAAGGTAATGAAGCGGACATAATCCACAGCTCTAAATGTTTGTCCAGCACCAGATGCCGAATCGCCAAGCTGTTCCTGTTTGGTATCGGTGGTTTTGTGGTTAATGTGATCATACAATGACAGCCATCTACAAACGAGACCCAGAATGCTTTGCGGGAATCGGCTCGGTGCTGAACCAGTCCCTGGAGTCACTGATGTGGCTGGTGGTTGGGAGTGGCTGTACACATATTCATTTGGGATGGTTTCACACTGCTGCACTGGCTCAAATACCCCTGGCCAAAAATACCAGTCTGCGATGCTTATGAAAAGATATACACTATATATTAAAGGCCTGTGGATAGACACACAGGACACTGCATTTAGCAGAAATGAGAAAAGTACACCAAAATCGACTTGGACACATAGAGCAGCTGCAGTGGAATGAAAATTAAGGATGGGAGAGCGAGCATGAGGGGCGGATATGGCATATGGGTGATTTAGAATGCAGGCAGCCTGAAGGAGTTCTTCCATCCTTCACTTTCCCAGCTTCCCTCGTGTCTTCAACTTTTTCTTCTTCCGCAGCACCCCATACCCATTCCCAAGTCTGCATGCTGATCAGAGGCAGAGGGCTGAGGAGTCAGGGTAAGACGGTGAAACAGAAAGCCAGAAAAACAGACCATCTGTGCTCTGTACTCAGTGTGCATAGGTATAGTGGATGTTTTTTGGTTGTAAAAAGATTTATAGTCAAGACTATATCATAGTCATGGACTATATCATGGACTATATTTCATCTCATTATTCCCTATCAATACAAAGGCAATCGTGGTTATGCAGAGATGCATTAAGGGTTGCATGAAGATAAAAGCACCTTTGTAAGTTTACTAGCTTGCAAGCTCTCTGCAAGTTCATAATTGCCACTTGGTAGAAGTGCAAATACAAGTATTGCAAGCAGGTGATATTATTAAAATTTTGAATACAGCAAGAATGGTTAATGGCGTAACCATTAAATAAATCCATGTTTGCGAATGATGCGTTCAGCATGCACGTGAAATCAATATGATGCTTATGAGTAAAATTATTTGGAATGGCTTGTTTGTAACCGATCATTCACTGGCTTGGAGGTAACCCGGTGTTCTATCAGTTATTCCCACCCTGTAAGAATTTCATGGTTAATTTATAGTATGGAAATTTATTGTTACATCAATATTTCATACCTATAGTTTAGCAAAAATGCAGTCCCATTTTATTGGGGATAACATTTCCTGACATACTGGTGTCATTTTGTGTGTCGTTTTTTAACGTTATCAGAATATAATCCCTGTCACTTCAAAACTGGTAGCAATATTTGACAAGCTGATTTAATGTTATCCGACAAGCCGCTAGTTGACTGTTCAAGTAATCATGCAAACAAAAAAAAAAAGTGCAATAAAACTCATAAATTGGTAAAACAAACAACCAAACAAAAACTTCCATTACTACAAATAAACCCACAAGTTGCTTGGAGTATAGCATGGATTTATGGACGGGGCTTTAAAGTAGCAAAAGATGACATCAGTTTGGTCTGCGTATGCGAGTTAACCGTGGGTAGGACAGAGTGATGGGTATGACGAATTTGTAGAACACCGGCTCCAATGTGCATGACCCAGTGAGCTCATGAAGTAAGAAAGGCTTAGAAAATGGAAAGTAGTCAAGGACCTGCAAGACATTGACGTCATGACAAGTTCAATCAAAGCAACTACTCGCATGCATTTTTTTATTCCACTTCCACTTCAGCAAAGACTGTATGAATGTTGCACAACAGTATAATGATTAATCTCCATTAAGACAGCTACAAGAAGTAGATATCAAGATGCATATAATATAATAAGTGCTTCTCTTCATTTGTCTATCATATGATTGTTTCTGTATTCGGTGAAGTGCTGACCTCTGGGATTGCTGCATGGAAAGTTTGTGTTTAATTTAACTAGAATGGAATTTAGTTTCCTGGTTAAAGATGTTTATGTATTACCATGTACAGTATTTATCATTAACTAACCTATGATCCTTCGTATAAAGAAAGCTCAGGCATTTTCTGCAGAAAGTCTTTGAGACTCATCCTGAAAGTTCAAATAAACTCCTACCACGTCTGCAAGCCTTTTTCTCGATATACATTTGAAGGTTTCAAAACTAGATTTTGAGCCAAACGGAAAAAGGGGGCCAAAAATACTGTTTTGATGAGAATGCAAATGAATGCAAAGGTAAAAATCCCCATTGTAGTTTGTGCCATGTTTTGCAGCTAGCCAAAAGTCCCCTTTTGGTATTCCCCCTACAAAAGGAGAACCAAGTCAGAGATCCAGCCCAGCAGTCAGGGCCTCACAGGGTATACCAAATCACCTACTGGAGCTCATGGTAAACTAGAAACAAGCCTGTGACGTTAATGATCATTCAAAGCAAAAGAAATATTTTATTCATATTAACTGTTAGTTTTGTATGAGGGGGGGGGGGAAAACGCAAAATTGCTTTTCTCCAAATGACTGTAAAGGGTTCGTGGAAAACATTGACCCTCCTTTCTTAGTCGTCTGCTTTGAAAAATGTCATAGGGTTTAATTTCATGACATCCAATACCGAGCAGTATTACACCGACTCGGAACTGAGCCACGTACCTTTTTTAATAATAATTTTTAAAAAATTCAGAATGAAACTTGCAGCGAAGGGTTTTTTCTTTTTTCCGCCGTAATGCACAGTAATGAAAAACATATTCAGATAATGGTAATTTTTTATTTTTATTTTTTTTTAAGTAGTGCAGTCTTCAATTCAAATCACACATTTACATTACTGCGTTCATTCAAATAAGCTGTTGTTCCTATAGTAACAGTTAATGCACTTGTAGTTAATGGGCTTGTATGATAGATATTCCACATAATCTAATTCTAAAAAACATATATCAAATTAAAAACAAGTGTTGAAAATTGGGTATGGTTATTGGTGTGGTGGTGTTTCCTGTGATGGAGTAGGAGACATTTTATGAAACATAAAGAAAGTCTTGGGTGTCAGCACTTCATAACGGGCTGTAAGTTTCCTGCTGTAGGAAAGTCTTCAGAACGGAGGACCTGTCTCTTTGAAAAGCCTTAATTGAATAAAAAAAATCGTATTTAATTTTAAGAGACAGGTGCAGGAATGAATGAACTGCTATAATGTGCGGTAAGTGGATGTTCCATAGCAATAACTATGAATTAGGAATGTCCCTATACCGATACCGGTGTCGGGTGTCAGTCCCGATACTGCGCTCGTCTACTCTTACTCGTAATAGTTTTCCGATACTATTACCCTGACAACTTGTACACTAGCTTAGCAGTGCATCTCTCCTTATAGCCTGTCCAAGCCTAACTGTGCATCTCTTTCGAATCAGTGTTTCATTTGCTTGCCAGTCCCTTGTAGTGATGTGTTTTGTGAAAATAGTGACAAAAGTGAGAGTGAAATACAAGAGTTTATTTCAACGGTTTTGAATAAATGCTATATTGGTAAAGGTAACCGCGTCACGAGTCGAAGTCGTTTTATTTGCGCGCGTGCGAATGATCACGTGCGCGCCTGCATGAACTTGTGCGGTGTCACAGTGCTACCAAAATAATATTTCAGTTTCCAAAATATTTATCTTTGGCTTTCAGATGTTGGCAATGGTGGCAAATGGATGTCTTTCTTTATAAACATGTAGATTTCTTTTTTAAATATATAATTTTTATCATTTTTCTTCCCACGTTGTTTATTTCGCGACCGCAGCGATAACGTCTCGGTGCTGTTGTTATGGTACTTCGAAGACGCCATGAATGCAGACTGGTCAATAAAGTATATTTACTTTTAATTACAATGATTAGATCTGTAATAGTATATATGGCTTTTAAGTGCGAATGTAATAAAATCTCATTTTTTTCCCTTTACCCTAAAGACAAAACAGAAGTGGATTAAGTGTGTGAAGACAAGCACTTGATTGATGAGGAGTTTACTCCACAAAGAGTTGCTGTACATGCTGAACAGTTTCAGCGTTCATACACTATTAAAGCAGTTTGATGTGCTTTAAAACATGGGGCAAAAGTTGTTTTCACGTTGCGCTTGAGGAGATCTGCAAGTACCAGCGCTGGAAGCATTTGTATTCGGTGTGTGAAAAAAGGTTTTAGGCCATCCTGACTATAACTAGTTCAAATTGTAGTACGTCATGAAAGATTGTGAGCGTGAGCAAATTGCTGAAGCCGAGGACTACGGCGACAGTGGCAAGGAAAAACTCCCTGAGATGGCAGTAAGAAGAAACCTTGAGAGGAACCCGACTCAACAGGGAACCCATCCTCATCTGGGTGAAACGGATAGCAGGGATTGATCTGTATCATACTGTGTGAGAATGGAAGTTTAGTATAACAAGAGATGTGTTATAAAACACGGCCACTGGTGGCTTAGTGGTAGGTTTCTCGTCCGCCATGCGGAAGGCCCAGGTTTGATTCCCAGGCAATGCCCAAATTCCAGCTACTCGATGCAGTGCCAGTCCCAAGTCCAGATAAAATGGTAAGGCTGCATCAGGAAGGGCATCCAACATAAACCCTGTGCTAAGCTTGCGTGTGGATCAGATGATCCCCTGTGGTGAGCCCCTGAAAGACCAACGATGACAACTTATGAGGTTATAAAACGCTTCAGGATATACTGTTATCAGATGATATTCATCTTTATGGTGGCAACTTTTCATTATAACAGCGTGAGATTTTGTGCTTATATTCCTTACAGATTGCCTATTTGCGTTCCTCCTCCTACTGAAAGTCCTCGGAAAATTGATGTTTTTGCTTTGCCCGGCATTTCGAAAAAGGAATACAAATAAAGGACGCCGTGTTAGGATAAATTGTTCCTTCCAAAATTTTTATCCTGATTATAAGGTCACAGATGTTGCCACGGCCCATTGTGCATTGCTGCTTAATCAAGGATTACGAGTTAATTGTAGATAGCGCGAGGACCTTGGAGCATGTTAGTGTTATTCTTCCGTTTAGAAACAGATAACTTTGAAAGGGGGGAAAAAGTCCTGCCTTTCTCACTAATTGGCTGCTCTGGCATGCGGACAGCTTGTTAGAGGCTTTCGGATAATTGTGAGCACAACACTGAGCTGGTGTTGTTACAGTTAAACTGCTGTTATGACACCCGCAGTTAGTTATGCGGATTTCACCTGCGAGGGTCGTCTTTTAATTCCCCGCTCTCAGTAAGGCAGAATTAGCTGTGGTTGCTGTAGACCGGGTCAGTCCAGCGGCACTGCTCAATAATACATGATACAGACTAAAGACGACTGCTGGATTTGTTTGCAACCCCACACAGGGCCCATCACTATTATGTCACTCTCTTTTTTTTTTCCCAGGCTTTTGCACCAGTCTTTTACCTACATTCTACCTTGAGGACAACAAAGCAAGATTGTCTCACGCCCACATAACCGCATTCCTCTCATAGTTGTTCCTGAGACCAGGGCGAGATCAGCTGATAAAGAGAAAGAGGAGGAGGAAAGAGAGAAAAAAAGAAAGGTCATTGAACCCTTTCTGTTTTCTCCATTGTCACATGAGGGGAAAAAGAAGTGGGAGAGCGTATGCGTGTGTGTGTGTGTGTGTATGTGTGTGTGGTATTGGGGTGGCGTGGGCGTTGGGGGAAGCTGGGGGTGGAGAAGGAGGGAGAAGTTGATTACAGAGTAGCAGGGCAAGGAGAGAAAGAGAGGGCGTTTTGGCAAAAGCACTTCCAGAAGGGCCCCTTCTCCTCCAGTCTGGCTGAGCTAATGCTGGAAAAATGTTTTCCTTCTCTTCCCCCCGCCATCCCCCCCCGCCCCCCCCCC
>JAOVVA010000027.1:8494501-8506979 GCA_028565275.1 Leiocassis micropogon | reverse complement strand
TATTAATTAATTAATTAATTTTTCATTTTTTCATATCCCAATCTACCATAAAATATCCCAGTAACAGGTGCAGTCCTGGGTGATTATTCAGGAGCGAGCCCTCTTTCCACAATAGCTAATAACATTTTGATTATCTTGCTAATCCCGTTCATTTGGTTAATCCGCCTGCATTAAGGTAATTTGCATGAGATGCTGATTATTCTCTGGAGCTGTAAGATGGGAAAATGCTCATCAAGGGAATTTCCTCAGTTCAGGTTCGGGTCAGGCTGGACTTTAATATGCTCAAGAGCTCTCCCTCTGTTTTTCTGCTCTCTCTATTAATTTCCCTCCGATGGAGAAAGCACGCCTTGGCTGTGGTCCCACTTCTGCATTTATATCATTTTACTGCTGGGTTTCCCTGTTGCTCTATTTCTATCTGCTATGTTTAGACGATCATCTATCTCATTATCTCTTATTAAATATTTCTCCAGACTCTCTTGTTTGGTTATGCCACACCTGGAAATCCCCCTCAATAACTGCTCTGAGTCGGGGTGTCTCCCCAAACTCATCAGTGAGTAAACGTTAGCACTCGGCAACACCTCATAAATTGTTTTCTCGCTCTTCCGGTTTTATAGTAGGTACCGATCACCCACTTTTAGCGTTCATTTCGACTTCAATGGACATCCAGTCAATTTATAGTGCCGAAGATCCTAATAGCTTTCATATCTCGCATCTGCAGTACAGCTCTGAAGATTCATATGATGTCCCATGGATCTTGGATACAGGTCCAGTTCATAAGAAAAGAAAATCTCCTAAAGCTTTTTTAGTCTGAGGAAGAATGGCAGGAGGAAGTGGTTGGAGAGTTGTGTTGGGGGGGCGCAGGCAGTTATGCTGTCATACCCAAGGGCACCTGGCAAGTCTTAGGTTAGCCTCCTCCCCCAACCCTTCACCCAGACATACTTCTACTACAACAGATTTTTTTTTTCTTTTCTGGCGAGCTTTCAAATACGGCTCAACGGTTTTTAGAGTATTCGAAACGTGTTTCAACAAAAAGATGAGTGAGGGGGGAAAATAAGTCTACACTTATCAAAGCAACCCACCCTGTGGCATGGCAGTTGAGCTTCCACTTATCATAGACACAAGCAGAGCTCTTTCATAGTTTAACAATACAAAGAGTCAACCCTCAATGCTTCAGGTTGTGGCAATCTTTTTGTGAACTCGTCGCTTGTATGAATGTGACTGAAAAACCAACAAACAGTCGTTGGTGCTACCGATGTCCACCTTTTACCCTTGAGCTGAACATCCGCCTTAGTGAAGCATACATGGAGCGTATCTGAATGCTTAGACATTGTATCAATTATAAAGGATGTAGCGCATGAGATCAAGTTAAAAAAAAAAAACTTTTGGATGGATTACGACTCTAGCATCCTGAAAAGTAGGGGTGCATTGATATAGACTGATTATGAATGTGAATGTTTTTCAGACGGAGTATGGATATGAATGCAAATATAAATGATTTTTTAAACATTTGTTTGCTTCAGCATGTGCATATGTTACGCTGCTACCAAAACTACCAAAAGTATCTAAGTCTGTATATATTATGTTGCTGATGGTTGTGATGAAGGCGGCACTGTGGCTTACTTCTTAACATTGTCGTCTGGGTTCGATTCCCGGCGAGGTTCTCTGTGTGCTTGGAGTTTGCATGTTCTCCCCATGATTGCTGGGTTTCCTTCAGTTTCCTCACACAGTCCAAATGTTAGGTTAATTGGCGTTCCTAAATTGCCCGTACTGTGTGAGTGTTTGTACTGTATGTGTGTGTACCCCGCCTTGTGCCCTTAGTCTCCTGGAATAGGCTCCAGCCTCCTGTGACACTGAATACAGGATTAAGCGGTATGGACAATGAGGGAGTGAGTGAGTGGTTGTGATGAACTTTTTTTTTCTTCCCAAGCTTTTGCTACTTTTGGCCGGACCAGTAGGTAACTGGCCATATATGCAAAATGCATAGACGGCGAGCTAAACAGTATTATGAAAGTACTTTGCAGAAGATGGATACAGTTTGCATTTTCCGCAGGGTATATTTTCTAAGAAGTTTACATCATTAAAAATGTGCAAGTTTACCTGAATAATTTAAAAAGTATGAATTGATTCTGAATCGACCAATAAAACAAGCACGGTCTAGCTGTCACGGAGCTGTTTGATCATTGGTTCAACAGCACAGTCTTGTGTCACATGTAATGATGAGTCAATAAGCACAGTATCAGAGCCAGATAATATACATGTCCATACTCTGATCAGTATTAACCCCAGAGTGATTAAGACTATGTTCACGTTACCAGCCTAAGTGACTCAAATCTGATTAAAAAATTTTTTTTTTTTTTTTTTTTTTTTACCCTAATGTGACACAGATCTGATTTTTTAAGGCTGTATGAGCGCACCAATCAGATGTTTTTCCAGACCAGATATTAGTTAATTTCATATCTTGTCCTAGATCGGACATATATCCGATACATGGTCATGCAACTTGACTGAGAATGAGATCAAAATCCATAAGACTTTTTGCCTCTGCGCATATGTAGGATGTTGATGTCATTAGTCAGAGATTTCATAGCAGTGTTACAATAGCTGCTAAAACAGCTAAAGCGAGGCATTTGGCTTTGTTCCTTCTTCTGGATCTCAATAAAGACAGCTGACTAACTGCTTTCCCAAGCATTTTTTTGTTCAAATCGCATCCATTGTTTGAATTATATAAGAGGTCGCACAAATATGAAATTTTTTAACAAAGATGGCACAGAGCAAAGGCTGTTTCAGAAATCAGACTCGTCCACATTAGGGTCAGATAAAAGTCACTTCTACTTATGAGTGTGAATCGTCTTGACATACAAAATAGATCTGACCAAATAATCAGGATTGAACAATGTGGCTTGTAATGTGAACGTAGCCCTTCAGTGAAGACACTTTTGGATTCTCAATAGAGCCATAAAATTTTTTGCTTTTCATTTTTAGATTGCTTTCGAATATCCAAACTGATATTGACAGGGTTTTCATTGACAACATTCTCAAACAAACGCTAGGTGCCCTTATAACCTCATCCCAACTCATTCACTCCAGCTCCAGTTTTAGGACCGGATCAAAGACCTCTCATGGATCAGAGGTCAAAATGCTTTTGTTATTTCCCCATTTTAAATTCATTGGGGTTTGGAAGCATCAGAAGGTTTAAATTAGCAGACCGCAGATATAAATGCACCCTGGGAAAGTGTAGTTCACTTGGTTCACACTGCGAGCTGAGAAGTAATGTTTTTTACAACTAGGCCATGTGGGCAACAACTTAACTAAAAACAAGACATCGCAATAGCTGAAGTCAGCATAGGTGCATGTGAAAAACGTTTCACGGCTGTGTTGTTTTTCTGATTCGATTTCATGATGACATTTTCTTCTTCATTGATGATAAGATCCTCAGAGAAGAATTTCGTGTCTAATTATCACATAACTTCAGTGCCTAAAGTCTGCCTAGAGGGCATGAAGCTTTGTGAAGTCACATTGCTGCTTTTCTCCTGAAAGAGTCTATTTAGAGAGTTAATGTTCAAGAACCCAGAAAGGAAGAAGGGAAGATTATCTGACAATTGGAAACTGATGGAAACATCTAGATTATGTGTCAGTTAAACGAATACAGTCGAGCAAGAACTAAATCTGGATGCTAAAGATTAGAGGCATTAAAACTAAAGACTAAAATCCAGCATAACAACCAGGCCTCTAGCTTCGCTAATGAATCTGATACATTTAGGGAATAAATGCGTCCAAGACCCGCCTACTTCGGCAGAAAGAGGCGAATTGATTGACATGCCAGATGATCAACCGCACACCTTTTTCCAGTAGCCCATCACCAAACATGGGATTATCTTATTTACTTCCTTGCGCTCACAAATCTCTTTCAATTATTTTAATGAAAGGATTGTGTGACCTTTTTTCAGTCCAGTGACTATATCTTGCTTCGAAAAGCTCATTTTGGCACAGTGTTTTCATAATGTCTTTGTCCACACATGGAAGCGCAAAGAGCCAATCAGATCACAACCTTCAGGATTAAAGATGGTGGCCAGAAAAGTGTACAAATGATATCAGAAATCGCATAATCCTTTGTGTGGTGCATTTGAAACTAGGGCTAATGTGGGTCCCACTTTGATGTAGAAGCCAAGAAAACTGCTGTTCTGCAGAAAACCCACAGGCCCTGCAGTGGGATCAAGTCCTCTATGGTCCATGAGATGAGGCAGGAAGTGTGTTTATCCCTGTTAAGCAGTCTATAGTAGATAGCGTGTCAGAGTTGCATGTTTGTATGGTGCTACACTATGAATCGCTCTGTGCCATGGGGAAAAAAATGGCTGCTTTGAGGAACTTTTAATGAAAAAAATCGATTGGATGTTGCCTGAAAGAAACAAAAAGGGAAAGCATATGCAAAACGACTACAAGCATGTCTTCCTGTGTGCATGTTTGTGTATGTGTGTACTATTAAAGTTTCAGCATTATTTTTGTCCAGCCTCTGTAAGCTATACTATACAATATTTTCAACTATAAAACCAATATGTGCATGATATAAAAGGGCGTTCAAGTCAAACCGGGACTTGTGATCAAATTTCCTGTGAACAGAGGTGTAAACCCTACTGACATTTACACAGGCACAGTATGATCAGACGCTCATCATACTAATGTATTCGAATGGTGCCTTGAGGACCCCTACCAAGGTCGCTTGGAATACACAGCAGTGTGTGAACATTCGGCGAGTGGAACGCCTGATCCTGATCCTGCCTACACACCATCATTCACAAACACCACTTGCGCGTTACAGCAACTTATTTGGGAGTTTTTGCCACATCCCCCGTACAGTCCTGATCTTGCTCCAAGCTGCTTGTTTTTACACGTTTCGGTCATTGAAGGGGTTTCTGGGAGGCCAGCGTTTTACCACTGCACACGCGATTATACCACTTTACAGCACACTGATGGAAGTGATTGCCTCCCTTTTTCCAAGCCTTTTCCACATATTTAGGCCATTAAAGGAGTTCCTGGGAGGCCAGCGTGTCAGACATGAATCAGGCAGTACGATCATGGTTCTGACATACTGCGAAAACTTTCTACCTTGATGGTACCCAAGCACTAGTGAAACGCTGGGGTAAGTGCATTAGTTATATATATATATTGTTATAAAGGTAGTTTTTACTCTCATAACTGCGTTCTGTTATTAAGCGCAAAAAGTCATGGTTTGGCTTGAATGAGCCTTGTTAGATGGACCGGTGTTCCATCCCAGGTGGATTGCAGCCTTACGTCCAGTATCCCAGGATATCCTCTTGATCTGTAACTCTGACGATGACAAATGACTGAATCAAAATGACTAAACCACTGAGTCTCAAGGGCAATTCTAGATTTTCCTCATGGGTTTAGGCCCTGACAAGCAGGTATTCTGTCTAAACAGTAGTGTAATAGTAATATTTCTGCCACCGAATGAACAAAGGACAAGGCCAGTTTTGTGTGTCACATGCATGTGTTTGTGTGTGTGTGTGTGTCTGTTCGCATTTGTGCAGTATATCATGTATCTTCCTCCTTAGAAACTATCCAGAGTCAGGTGGTGTGTTCAGTTTAAAAACATGAGAGCTTTAAACTGATTAGCATACATTACAGTTCTGCAAAACAAAAGCACTACATGGGTGGTTTCTCTCAAGCTGCAAAGCACTCTCAGTGTATAGTGAAAAGGGGATGAAATGTGTTTTAAATCTGTTCTTAGAGGTAGGTTTTACCAGATAGTACACTGCTGGTATTTATGAGGTAAGGGCCCTCGATTTACAAGCTTTGATTTTTTTTGTTCTTGACTGCCTCTCACCTGGAGCTTGTTTTTTTGTGCACATTTCTGACCTCTGCATCTTGCTTTCTTTTATTTTCATCCCTCAATCTGCTCCGTGTTTGTGCTGTAACATGCTAAGAGGCATTTTGACTTTTATTTTATGTTTCTTTAGATTGAATGATTTTTAAAGATAGAAAAAAAAAAAGGCCGGCATGAAACTGTCTTTTAATCCTTCCATGTCCTCGAGCAGTGCTACATGAAATACTATTATTTTCAGCATTGACATATTACACAGGTGCTGCATTTAAGCACTGATCGGTCTGCTACCTAAGGCTCTTGTTTTTACCATCTACTCATTTTCGCAGTTATATACTGCAGTATGTCTACTAATATTATAGTACGGTAATTTGGAAGGTTAGATGCACCTCACGGTAAAATTTCCAAAATAAAATTAAACAGAGAGGTAACCTTATATCCTTAAGAGATGTGTGAGGAGGTACACACGCAGTGTGTAGGGAGCTGTTGCATTGCATCCCGATCTAAAACAGAAATTCTAAGCCCTGTTAGAAACATAGGAGACCATTAATGTACTTTCGCCAGATCTTGTTTAAATATATGTTAATTGCCATAAGTGCTGAAATTAAAGGTCAAAATGTTGTTGTTTGGAAGTCAGACTTGCAATGTTGTGTTTGGATCATTCATTCAGGGATATTTCAACGGCATTTTATGTCATAGTCATGCCAATTTTCAAAAACAACGCAGTCCAAACGTCGTCACAAACAAATGACCACTATCGTCCAATGTTAGGATTCCTGCTGCGTTTTTGCGTCGACTTAGCTAAGATCATAATTAATTAGCTCCCTAGTTAAGGTGAAAATTGCGCTGAATGTCTGCGCTGAACGATGCCCTGCGAAAATGCCACACCATATTTAAAATGACTCCTTTAAAAGACATTACTAGTCAACACTTGTGTTCCATGGACCTTCAACTGTGCAGCAGGAAAAGCTCAGCAACACCTGTATAAAGAAGCCTTTATGAAGGAGAATGTCTAATTCACCATAAACATCTGTAAGCAGTGAATATAGAGAGATCTCGTAGCAGGACACACAGAGCAGATTCGAGACTTGAGCAATACAAGAAGTCATGAAATGAAAGGGAGGAGTCAGAGTACAGTTTGGGTACTGCTTACTGCTGCAGCACAGATGTCAACTATCATGCTTGGAAAAGCAGATTCCAAAATTACATTTCAAGAACTGTTGACAAAACAGTGGACTAGGATTGATAATAGAGGCACTGAATTTAGCTCTGAATAAAAAGGCCCTACTGTGTAGTGAATATAATAGAGGGCGTTTAAGTCAAATCTGGACTTTTGATTGTGCAGACAGTAAAATCCCCCTTTATTTCTGCTACACTAATGCACTTATCCCAGTGTTTTACTAGTGCTTGGATACCATCAAGGTAGAAAGTTTTTTTTCAATACACTGGAGCCATGATCTAACATCTTGGACTTTCATCGCAAAATGTTCCTTTACTTCACTGTAGATTAGCGATCTTCTGTGCCGGTCGAAGGCGGAGAGCTTCCTTGGTACCACCTTCTGGAAATGTTTGTGAATATTAATTGTGTGTACCGTTCCCACACACAGATGCATATCTCCGCAAGCTGGCATTACGTTAAATGTGCATTTTCGAGAATCAGATATTCAACTTGCTGAATGATAACGGGAATGAGTGCAATGGGCTTTGACCCAGCTCAGCCGGGATCATCATTCAGATATGTATGGCCTTTTCATCTTTTGGCTATATAGTATCGGTAAGAATTTGCAAGTACTTTCAACCCTGTTCTAGGTGCAAAATACGTGTTGTTGGAGCAAATAACTGGTTCAATAAGCAAATTAATAATAACCTGTTGATAATGAATATTGTTTGTGGAACTGTTGTATAAAAGCGATATCATACCTGAGGTCATGCTGTTGTGCCGGCTATCAGCACGGATGTGATGCTTTCAGCCCTGGCTTCACCCTCGTGTATATAATGAGAATTGTTCATCTGATTCTTGAATGATAGGCCTGACTTTTAAGTTTCAAGTATCAAATTTAACTTTATTTTACTTCAGTTACACTACAAATTTGATTAAACTATAATATAAATGTTACTGTAAATTTCAATCAGTTTTACACCTTCACTTTTCTGTTCATTAGACGACAATTCACGGTTCGACTTGAACACCCCATGTTGTACAGTATAGTGAAAGAAAAGCCTAACTTTGTGAAGATGGAGTTGGGAGACCCTGGTATTCTGCAGTATTCACTGCTATTCTACTCTGCTTCTGGCACCAAATCATTTATTCATTCATTCATCTTTAGTATTCACTTTATCCAGATCAGGTCCACTGGGTGTAAGATGGGAATATATACCCTAAATGGGATGCCAAACTTTTTGTAGGCCACATGGACACACTTGGCCACACTTCTGGGTAATTTAGCATAGCCTATCCACCTAGCAGAATATTTCTGGCAGGTTGGAGGAACCCAGAAATCCTGGAGCAACCCCATATTGATGAAAAGGAGAAGATGAAAAATCAGCCCAGACATTAACATGAGCTCAGGAACTGACTGGAGAGCTATGAGAAAACAACACCACCCTCTATTAAAGGATCTTTTAAATTCTCTTTTTAAATGCAATCACTATAAAATGTTACGCTTCTAGGAATTTGACAATTCTCACTTCTCATTGAGCTCGTCAAAATAGGTGACATTTGTTTATTCTGGTTGTTGGCGGATACGACTTGGTAATTGAATAGCGAGATGTGCTGCAGGCTCTGAGCATGACCGAGTGTGTATAGTGACGGTGTGGGGACCGAGAGTGGGAGAGACAGTGAAGGAAGGATGTTCGATGAAGGAAGCCTAAAGGCTGAGGGCTCTGTTTTTTGCCTGCTCTGCCCTGTATTATGCCAGGAGTCGAACAGAGAGCAATTACCTTTTAAGGATGCATTAGAGTAAAGGGTCAAGGTGCAGTTCCGCTTGTTCTTGTGTTCCCATCTATTTCTGTTTTATTATTTATTTGTTTTTCCACTTGATCTACTGGGGAGATTTTTTTTTCCCCACACCAAAGACAATGAACCTTAGACTCTGGACGTTATACAGGTTTAGGGTGTTTATTCTCTTGCTGCTAGGCTTGTTGGTTGGCTAACTCGTATCACCTTGATCAGAGACAGGGATCAGCTGTTTCCATCACCGCCACCCTGGTGAGAAATTAGTTACTGTTCAAAGACCAGGGCCATGGTGACGGTCTCATACGTACAGTATTTCTGCACAATGTGTTGGGGAGACTCGTTAAAAGAAAGGTCACAAGCCACAGTACGGGTATCTATACGATAAAGCAAGCATTAACTGTAAATACGTAAGGACATTTCTTTCAACATGTGACATTAATCACAATGAGTGTGCTTATTCTGTACAGGGTGCAAGAAGCCTGCATTGGGATCTTGGGATACACCCTAGACAGGGTTTTAGTCCTTTTGTTGGGCACACACTCATTCACACATTGCAAGGAATTTGGAAATGCCAGTTAGCCTGCTCTTCT
This sequence comes from Leiocassis micropogon, assembly GCA_028565275.1. Taxonomy (NCBI): domain Eukaryota; kingdom Metazoa; phylum Chordata; class Actinopteri; order Siluriformes; family Bagridae; genus Leiocassis; species Leiocassis micropogon. Next base: position 8,497,594 of record JAOVVA010000027.1, on the reverse strand, counting down.
TGTCTTTGTTACAGTAAATAGGAGGAAACCCACCAAGCACAGGGAAAACACGCACACGGCATGCACGCAGACCCGAGGCGAGACCCTCAACCAAGGGGGTGCAAGGCGACAGTGCTAATCATTTTACTTGCCACCTTCATTTAAACAGACGTAATTTGATTAGAATATTGTCACCATTATATAAAATTGCTTTCCAAATGAATTTTATTACAGGTAATTTTTACAGTAGTTGTATTGGAAGATCATTACTAAGAAGTAAGATAATATACAGTATATTTTTCAATTTTGTTTTTAGGTTTTGTATTACTTTACACTTGTTAGGAGATAGCAAAATGTTAATATTAGTAGGGGAAAAGTGGGATATGAATTTAAATAAGAAAGAATTATTTATTATGTTTCTAATGAAAAATATAGTGATGTTAAAAATTTCATATTGCTGTCACAGTGTACTGTACATGTGTCCCTGTGCATGTGTGATAGTTGTATGTTGCTGGCCACGTTCCACTATTCAGTCCTTTTGCATTTGTTGCCCAAGTGACCAACAAATGCCCTCTAAATAATTTGGAATGAGAAAGGGGGTGCAAGAGGGCACCATTGCCTGCCAGTGGTGATCTTATTTCATTCAACGTTTTGACAGTGGATATCCTGAATGACCTATTACACGTGATGTGTGGGTAACGGAAATGCAATTATATCTATGTCCAGCTGCGGCCTCCTAAACGTACCTCTTCTTCATTGTGTTTTAGGGAACAAAGACTAGAAGGCCACGCATAAAGCCATCAGTGCTTTCTGTTCACCTTAGGGAACATGTATTGAGAAATTCAGAATGTTGTGATTGTGTTGCGTCATAAACATTGCATATGCCTACCATAAAGGTTGCATATCCGTAACTGTGTTGTAAGTATAAGCTATGAGTGTCTTAAATGCTGTGTGTCTGTGTGTGTGTGTGTGTGTTATAGCATGCAAGCATCATCCCTCTACTTCAGATTCTTTGAATTGCTTGAGTGGGTGACACAATTATACTCCTCAAAATGAAAGAATGAGGAAGTAATTTGCCATGATATTTCTGCGAGATTCATGTGCGGAGGCATCCGTTCCAGTGAAACGAATCAGGTCGCAGATGTTCTTTAACGAATTGGGCCAAAATACTCTTCAGATGGGCTTTTCGAGCATGCACTCATTTGTAAAAGAGAAAATCGAAGGAGTTGTACCCCCAGGGTGAGCGTGATTGGCTGACGCGAGGGGCGTGAGGTCATCTCCTGGCCATGTGCCCAGTAAGGAAATCTGGAGGATGTGATGACAAATGCGCTGACACTAAAAACCTGCCACTCTTCTGCTTTCTTATAAGGGCACAGCCCTGAGCATCTCTGGGTCAAATGGCCATTCACAGAGTTTATCTTGGTGACTCAAGTAATACAGGTTGTGTTGCACTTTCGGAGTACAACCTAAAATAATCTTCACACAGACCAAGTGAGAGTACCACGGAATGTCCTCAAAGAACATGGGGAAGGTGTAGTTTGTCACTTTCACAAGGCACGTCAAATTAGTTGTAATAACAGCATGCACAACCAAATGAAGTCAAGTGTGCTAATATTTTGATATAGTACCAGTTAGGCGTATAATGCACAGGATACAATCAACACTACCACCATATTAAACTCTGTGCAGCAATCAATCAATAAATGGGATTCATCTTTACTTTGAAGAGGGCTCAATTTATTAGGTCTATTAATAGGTAAGTCAAGCTGTACTGTGTATCAAGTCAATCTATAATTGTTCAGAATTTTTAATTTCCGAAAATACTTAATATAGATATGACGCAATCGCACAATCACTCTCAGTCATCCTCTATACCGCTTATCCCATACAGGGTTGCAGGGGGCCTGGCGCGTATCCCAGGGGACTGGGTGCACTAGGCGGCCAATCGATCGCGGGGCCCAAGCACTCACTCACTCACTCACTCGCACACTACGGGCAATTCTGAAACACCAGTTGGCTTGTCATTCGATTGTGGGAGGAAACCCACCAAACATGAGAAGAACACGTAAACACCATACACACTGACCCGAAAGCGGGAATCGAACCCTCGACCCTGGAGGTGCAAGGCCACAGTACTAAACACTACGTCAATGACCCAATCATTAAGATTTAGATCATATCAGTGTGATTTTTGTGTCCTTGTTCACATATGCTCACATGATGTTTTTGTCCTTGATTATGTTTTCTCTTCTATTGTTATTCCTTATATCTTGGCCTTGGGTTCATGCTTCGAGAGCTCGGCATAAGACAGGGATAAATATAGTTGTTTTACAACTCATGTTTAGTCCATATTGCCCACGCCGACTGGTTATCTTGTTGAACCCTGGCTCCAAGTCTCCTGATTCCTTCGTCTCCTAATTTGCTGGTCATATCAAGAAAGATTTACAGTAAGATCACAGATTTGTGGCTATACCATAATATACTAGAAAAAACATTAAATTATATTCAAGCCCACTGTTTTATCTGTCCGTCAGATTTTTGGAACTGTCCTATATCTTGTGAGAGAAATCCAGATCAGTGACTGTTTTGTGATGGTGAATAGCCTTTTTTTCCCGCATAATTTTAGTTTAATGGCTGTTCCTCTTACTTTTACTCTACCCCTAAAAATACTATTCCTTGTACCAGTGGTGTAGTCATAAACAAATATAATAAATAATACTGAAGCAACATTACATGAGAGGGAATGCTGTTGGACACGTGGTGGAACTAACTAACCGTGACTGGCAGAGCTGGCAATGGACAGTTAGTGTGTCAGGGGTGAAAGAAGTTTTTTTTAAATAAATTTATCCCCCTGTTTTCAAATTTTCCGATTTTCTCCCTTAATTTAGCGGTGTCCAATTCCACTCCGACACTGGAGGCTCCCACATTAAGCTTCCACTGCCAATCAGTCGGGAGGGCCGCAGACCGACTCACGTGTTTCTTCCGATCCACGTGGCGTCACCGACCATTTTTTCGAACTGCTCGCTCACGCATCGTTGGGGCGGCCTAACACACTCGGAGGAACAGCGCTATCCGCTCCCTCCGCCTGCGCGAGCTCACAGACGCCCCTGATTG
>JAOVVA010000027.1:8469582-8494401 GCA_028565275.1 Leiocassis micropogon | reverse complement strand
GAGCCGTCATTAATGTGGGAGCACTGAGTACCTCTCATCCCTCCCCCCTGAGAGAGCTCGGCCAATCAGCTCTCTCTCTAGGCCACCGGCTGTGAGAGGTTACAGCATCACCCGGGGTTCGAACCGGCGATCTCCCGATGATAGGGCGAGCGCTTTACCACTGCACCACTCGGAGGCGGTCGGAGCGAAAGAAGTTTTAAAAACCTTACCGGTACTATGTAGCCAAAAGGTGACAACAATAAACCATGGAGGTGGTGCACAGTCCTGTAAATCTCATTAGTTTTTTCTTTATATTCCCACTTATTCCACTCAGCTACAATAATTATTAGTTCAGGACTGGAGTTTCCTCCAGTCTACCTCCAGTAGAGCCTCCAATAACCAACTGGACTCTATATTACCTTAAACACTTCCAGCCTCCTAACACACAGTATGATACAGATCAATCCCTGCTATCCGTTTCACCCAAATGAGGATGGGTTCCCTGTTGAGTCGGGTTCCTCTCAAGGTTTCTTCCTACTGCCATCTCGGGGAGTTTTTCCTTGCCACAGTCGCCGTCGTCCTCGGCTTGCTCATCAGGGACAATCTTATCATTTTGATTCATACAAACTTAAATAATCCTTTTGATTGTGTTAAGCTGCTTTGCGACAATGTCAATCGTTAAAAGCGCTATACAAATAAAATTGAAATGAATTAACGTCCGGGTTCCAGGGTTGAATCCTTAAAGTTAAATGGAAAGCAAGTGTGCTAGGGTATTCAATCACTTCCACGCACCAAGTAGTGCCCTTGATTAGGAGTTAGACAGTGATTTGGGATTCAGCCTTGTGTTAGAAGCTAGTTAGCTTTGTCACTCGACTTAGTCATAAATAAAACAACAGGGAGGCAATTCGGAACGACTTAGAAGTAGTTATTAGGGAGTCGGTGTGTTAAGATGACAACGTTATCAGATGCGTAACCCTCGGTTTTGTCAGGCAGCTGCTCTGCATACAGACCTACTTTCACCCATGCTGGTGACTGAGAGTAATTAGTTATCAGAACACCTTTGATGCGGAGTGCTTATACTTCTAGTTAAACATCCCAGTGATGTTACTGTCTTTTATAACCACCCGTGGAATATTTCACGTTCAATCAGATTATTCTGTTGGAACTCACTTTTGTATAATAAATAATATCATGCATTATCTGTACGTCAACATCCTTTTTTTTTTTTTTCAGTGTTTGCCTGAAGCCGCACCTCATTCGGAATTTGTCATTTTATTATTTAAGGAACTGCTGTCGACCAATCTATCCAGATGAATAATGTTCATAGGCATAGGTTTCACTGGAAATGATTTAAATATCATAAACCACCAAAAATAGAAGATGCTTTGCATCTTGCAGGTCGTAAAAGAAAAAAAAAAACAACCAGGCTGACCCTTCAGCCGGCAGGATTTTACTGGGTGCCTTAGTAGCTTTCAATATTGTTTTTCATCATAACAGGTGGTATAGCCCATTTATAAAACAAACCACAAGATGTATTCGTTTGATGTCTGGGGTTGGATAAGTCTGGAGAAATCATCATGATGAATGGTGAACATCTTTATGAACATAATTATAGAGCAATTACTGCATGAAGAAACATTTGCTTCATACATCATGTGAAAATCTTGATATCTGATGGGGAGCTTTTTATCTATACAGCAGCGCTGTGTAAACATCTTGAAATCCATTTCTCCTCTGCGTTTAAATCAACCCGAAAGCTCTGTTTTTTTTTTTTTTTTACGCTCACAACCTGCCGATTCTTCGCTCGAGTTGCGCTATCTAATATTTGTATCTCCGGAGCAATAAGCTTAACCAGATGAACAGCATAAGATGGAAGTGTGACTGACAATCCCTCTGTGCTCCCTGCTCCACCTTCCTTACCTTTCACTGTTGCTGAAAGCCGGGGTCAGAGACAAGGCTGTGTTACCGAGGCCATTAGCAGCGGCCTTGGGCAAACATAGGCAGTCTGTTCAAACACGGAGCGGAAGCAGCTCTAATGAGGATGTTTACTGAGGTGGAAAAAAAAAAAAAAAAAAAACCCGGCTTGAGCAAACAGACATGTGGACACACATCGACACCTCGTTCTTGTCACCTCTCCTGCTCTGGGGCCTGCCACTGGCCCTAATCACACCAGCACACAGAAATACCAGTAAAGAAAGGCACATAGCACTGCCAGGTTGCCACAGGATGACATCTCAAATGGAGCAGGGTGTCCCATCACTTGTTAGTGTGCTATTTTATGCTTACCTCATCCTTTTTTTTTTTTTTTTTTCTCGGTTGGAGCTGCAGAAAAAAGAAAAAAAAAGAACTTGTCCTTCAAGCGTAGCTTATTGCTTAGAGCCAGGTGTGTGTCGTAAATGAGATGCTGATAACCTACAGGAAAGAGAGGTGGCCAGTCAAGAGATAGACAGCGCAGATAACAGCGATGTATAAATAGAAAACGGTAACGGAAGCATCTTGGGAGATCGGTGCCAGTTTTTTTTTTTTTTTTTTTTTCTCCGTCTGTGTAATAACCCTGGTGGCCATTGTTAGTGGTGTAAACACTCTGTAGGCCTGACTCTTGTGTCATCGTTAAATACGTTGTGCTGGCTCAGCAACACATGCTGGAAGAAACTGTGATCTCAGTCCATCTGTCCTGATAGCGAACAGTCATTAGATGATTAGGGTGTGACCTAGTGAACTGTTGGTCATGTTGATGATTGACACAGCTGATGACCTGCTGGTGTAGATGTGTGTGTGTACAATGACTCGATTGGACGATAGTGCTTGGCGTGAGTGAGAGTTTAGCCAGATGAGTTGGTAAAACCTGCCTGTCTTTTATACTCAGCGGCTAATTAAAAAAGGGTGACGTGTGTGTGTGTGTGTGTGTGTGTGTGTGTGTGTGCGTGCCAGATGTTATTAAAGAAGACAGTTGGACAGTGCATTCATGGTGTGGTTGGAAGGATAGCGCTTAAAGTGGCTTGCAAAAGTATTCACCCCTTTTGAACGTTTCTATATCTTATATGGAAGCAACATGTACCTCGTTGCGATTATATGGTACAGGAGCTTTTATTAACAAATGAAACTAGTAAATAGTTATTGCATTTATATGTATCATTAGACCTTACTGTTCTCCCTATCGCAATATTCTGGCTTGTTTTTGTTCGAGTTGTGATACAGTGCAAAAAGAGTTAAGTGCCTTCCAATCCCAAGGCTACAAATTGTGGAAAAGTTCGAAAAGAACCGCAAGGCGAGCACTCCGGCCTTGTTTTTTTCCGGTCGCTCTTATGAAACGGCTCCTCCGTACAGTACCTTAGACCTTTTCTTCACACAGAGCAGTATGCCAAGTGCAAACTGAAGCAGAGCGCTCTGTCTTTCACAAGGCGCCAGCTAGTTAATATTGCATCAGCACATTTGGAGAAGCTGTTGAAGAGAAAACATGAAACCCTATTGTGCGAAAGAAGCAGGGTTGCATCCGAACACCTACAAACACACAGACACATATGCACACACACCTAAAGCTGACCACCTGTCTCATCTTCATACGTGTAGTTTGATCTAATGGGTGTGTACCTGCGCCTTCTCCCGGCGTGAAGTGCGGAACGCCTGCAATGCAGTCTTTCTAACTCCCGCCCACTCCCTCCCTCTGTATCTCTCTCTCTCTCTCTTTCTCTCTCTTATTTGTTCTTTTGTACAGTCTTTCTTTCCGTCTGTCACTTTGTCTTGTTCTCGGTCTGCCTTCTTTCGTCTCTTCCCCTTCCTTCGCTGTTCGGTTTCTCCCTCTGTCTTGAATCATACGGTTCCCTTTCCTCTATTTGTCACCTTGTCTCTCTCAATCAACCCCATGTCTGCTTTGTTTCCGTCTCTTCTGAGCATTTTCTTTCTCTCCCCATGGGCTTTTCCAGCGCCCATGAGACATGGTTTCATCTAAAACAAACAGTAGGGCATAGGGTGGCACTGCACTGTGCCATCTAGAGGCCGGCAGCAGGAGGATGCTCTGGTGCGAACTGTCATAAAATCCCTGATTTTTGTATTAGGCAGCATGCATTGGGGGATGAACACATGCTCATGCATAAACATACATGCATATACGTATGCATAAGCAGTTAATAATCCCCCCCCCCCATATTTGCATCAACAAACTCATTTATTTCGCCATTATTCATGCATGGATGACTTATTATCGAGCACTCTATATCTGATGCTAGAGGCACTATCTCACATTATCTGCATAGACTTGGGGCAACTAAAGGTACTTGGGTTAATTATGAAGAAGAAAAAACACTGGATTGTATAATGTGTGCACATTTACCCTAAGAAAGAGAATGTCAATGAGGCTCTTTAGCGCGTCTCGACTGCTGGGAGCCATGTCCTCTATTTCCACTAATCTATGATAATATATCACTGCAATAGCGCCAGTTCGTCTCAGGCCAGGCATAATTTATTTTATTTCTGGGAATGGTGTTTAATAGGGGTTCTCCCGCTATTAATTCGCAGTCACCTATCTGGGGAAAAGAGGCTCATTATTTCCTTATAAATGGTCCAGCGAGCAGGAAGGGACGATGAACTCGGCTGTTTCCTCGTGCCAAAGGTTCAGATAAGTGGTGATATTTTGGGTGCAGAGCGACAGCAGCCTGCAGAGCAACACATGCTGTGGGTTTTGGCTGCACTGTTCTGGGTTTTACCTTGTGGCTTTAAAGCCTGCTGTCTGAAATGCTACAGGACAGGGAAGCAACAGATGCACTGTGGGTAGGAGGGAGGAGACGGAGAACAGACTAAAGAATAAGACCCGGGTATTCCTTATGTGTATTTTTTTTTTTATTATTGTATATAAAAAAAGAAAAGTATTATCAAGAATAATATGAAAAACAGATGAAAATAATAATAATAATAATGATTATTATTATTATTATTATTATTATTATTATTATTATTATATATGTGTCAGGTCTGATATTTGTTTTGTGATAAGTTTGCATTAAAAATGACACCTTCTAGAAATCTGTCTTTATTCCCCCATCTGTTTTCATCCTTCTCCCGTTGTATCTTTGTTGGGCTGACTGGTGGCCTGCAGGGATTCTGGTTGTGCAGATGTGAAGTGTCTGGTTTATAAAACTGTGAAAACTGGGAGGGGCAAAGACGAAAGAGATCCCCAGGTCCCCGAAAATGGCTTTCACACACCATCTATAGTAAATGCCCTACATAGTGTAGTGTATAGTATATCATGCCAGAGAATTGGAATAGGACGTGGCACACTGTTACTCATTCAGTTCCATTTCATTTGTATACTGTACAGCCCTGGTCACAAAGAAGCTTTACGGAAATCTGGATAGGTTTCTAAGAAACAAGCCATATTTACAGTGTCGTGAAAAAGTATTTTCCCCCTTTCAAATTTTTTGCATATTTGTCACACTTCGAACAAATTTTTATATCGTCAAAGAAATTTTAATATTACACAAAGATAATCTTCAATTACCTTAAACAGGTTGAACCCCCCAATGTGGCTTAGTTAAAACAATATCTGCGAAGCAGAGTGGGACAAAATTTCTCTCCTGCGATGTGAAAGATATCGCAAACGCTTGATTGCAGTTGTTAACACCAAGGGTGGCACTACCAGTTAATAGATTTAGGGCCAGGCAGGTTTGTGTAGCTTTTTTTCCCTTAATAAATCAAATCATCATTTGCAAGACTGCATTTTGTATTTACTTAGGTTATGTCATATAAAAATTTGTTCCATGATATTAAAATTAGTTTGAAGTGTGACAAATATGCAAATAATCACACAAGCTAAAAAGGAGTTATAATGTCCTGAATGACCTTTGTTTCTCTATTTCTTCCTCTTTTTTTTCCCCAGGATGCCTTCGTGGAGCTCTACAGTCATCAGAGAGCATCCATGTTCCACCCCTGGCCCTATTTAAAGACAGTTTTCGGCCTGGCAGCACTGGGAGCAGCAGGAGTCACCATCGGCGCCCTTTTTTCTCAGAAGTGATCATCCGGACAGTCAACGCCTGTCCTTTTTTTTTTTTTTTTTCTCTGTCTCTCCTCTGTCTTATGAAGACACTTGGTTTATCAGCGTATCACTGCCCTGCTGTTCCGTCCAGCTGTTTTTTAAAACTGAAGAGGGAGAAATGCAATGATTAAAAAAAAAAACAAAAAAAAAAAACAAACACAAAAACCAATACAGAGTAGCTCCTATACTACTTTACCTATCCATGTCATGTATAGATCTAGGCCCAAATATCTAGTTACACTTATACACAGGCTCATACAATGTACAACTTTGAAATTCATGGACCACATAATCACAGATGAATGACAGTTAGTTCTTTTATTGCGTACGTTAGTATACATTTGAACTTATATGAACCTGCAGACTGCGCTCCACATGATCCTTATTATGGTTTTATTACTGTGTGTGTAGCATGGAATGATAGATGTTGGAAAGCAAAAAAAAAAAAAGAATCGAAACGAGACTGCTACGAATGCTTCACTGTCTGCATGCATAGTGGGAAGCGACTTTTTTTTTTTTTCCCCCGCATGATAACCTTTTCAGCATGGAAAAGCACCACCTCTGTAAGACATTGTTGCGTGTGATTTTCTTTACTTTTTATTTTTTTAAATATTTTTTTATTATTTATCTGTCTTTCTCCTTCCCAAATGTTTTTTCCAGCATACCTCTCAAAAAGCAGCAGATGCTCCCCATTCCCCATTAGGCATGCTCGTCTGTTTGATTGGCGGGCGAGTCTCTGAGTTCGTTCTTGCCGGTTAACCGCTAAGCACTCGCTTCACTTGCTTTCAACAGCTTAAAAGTTGTGTTCTGTGTTATACCACACCTGAATGTATAATATTTGTCTCTTTGTATGGTGTGACTCTGGGGACATTTAACCCTTCTCATCTCATCTCATCTCATCCGCTGTCACTTTTATTTCATGTCATTTTTATTTGAAAAAAAGAATAGACATTTTGAAGGCTAAAAAGCCATCGTGTAAAATTATTTAAGGGGTAGCAGCCGAAAAGGCAGGAACCAGTCAGAGATATGTAAGTGTGTGTGTGTGTGTGTGTGTGTATGCATGTGTGTGTATTTGTAACTATAAGTAGAATGTGTTGAGAGACAGTTTAGTCAGAAAAGGTGGGTACCTTCCAGTCTATTGCAGCAACCAGAGATAAAGCAGGGCAACAGGGGGTAGCCAGGTGTGGCAGGGGAGGGGTTAAGTGGGATGGGTGAGGGGAAGGTCAGGTAACATGGAGGGACTCCAGCTGGCAACAGTGGACTCATTTATCCTGGCATATAATAGCACGCATCCAGGGAGCAGAAGCTATAGAAAGACTATAATAATAATAATAATATTAATAATAATAATAATAATAATGGCAGCAAGGTGGTGTAGTAGTTAGCACTGTCGCCCTCATCTCCAGGGTTAAGGGTTTGATTACCACCTGGGTCTCTATGCGAGGTGGGTTTCCTCCAGGTACTCCGGTTTTCTCCCATAGTGCAAAGTCATGCAGAGTAGGCTAATTGGTCTTCCCAAATTGCCTGTAGTGTGTGCGTGTGTGTGTGTGCGCGCGTGTGTGTGTGTGCGCGCGTGTGTGTGTGTGTGTGTGTGTGCACCCTGCGATGGATTGGCACCCTGTCAAGGATGTACACCGCCTCGTGCCTGAAGTCTCCTGGGATAGGCTCCAGGTTTTCCGTGATCATGTACAGAATAAGTAGTATAGAAAATGAATAAATCATCGTCAACATCATCATTGTAATAATAATAATAATAAGTAAAGTATTATTATTAGGGTTTTTTTTCTTGCACATACATTATTTTCACATTGTTAGAATGTTATACATTTTGTGACCCATCTGCACCATTGTGGTGGTCCAGTGGAGCTCTGATGAAACCTCGACCCATCAACCTTTTGGACCTTCCAGTCAACAAATCTGGCACCATGATAAACCACCATAGAAGTGCTTGGGCTCTTTTGCCTGAAGGAATTCGTTTGAAACTAGACAACCTGATCCTGTGTGCTTCTGCTGCTGCTTTCATCCAGAACAGAACCTGAGCAGTATCGGATATACCCAGTGCTCTCTATTTGGAGAATTTGCAGACATTGACATTGACCACATCTGACTGTCACGTTCAGCATGGGACCTATAGTTTTCCCTGGCAGGTGGAATCTTTGACAATCATAACAAAGTAAAAATATGATGTTTACTTGTAATGTAATGTTTTTTTACTATCATCTAATCTCGTCTTAGTGGTGCAACCAGACATTTTACTATCCGAAAGTTTAAGTCAATCAGTTGTGTCTGCACATCATCAATGAGTCAACTGAAGTTGATGGCAGAACTCATGTTTCATGTTCTAAAGGTACAAAAAAAAAAAAAAAAACGTGGACGTAATGCAATTTTAAGCTTCTGCTATGAACGTATCTTATGAGTATCTTACGGGAGAGAGTTGAAGACTCGCACTGTAACATCATGTATTTTAATGGCTGCTAATAGGACGTGTAGCTCTCAGCAATGTAACATCCTTGTCATTAGGACACCATATGATGCTGCTTTACGATACAGCAAAAACTGCCACTCCTGGGGAACTGTAACGAAAACTCCCTATTCTGTAAGCTTCAATAGCTCTCAGCAATGTAACAGCCTCGTTATTAAGACACCATATGATGCTGCTTTACGATACAGCAAAAACTACCACTCCTGGGGACCTGTAATGAAAACTCCCTGTTCTTTAAGCTTCAATCGTCAGGAAAGAGGAGAAGGCGGGGTAAAACTCAGACAGCCTTAGTGTGGCTGTCTGAGTTTAGTGTGATTGTATAAACACTCTGGATCAAGAGTTTGACAAAATAGGTCAGGGCCCGAGTCGCCCAAAATAATCATTATGTAGATAATAGTTAAGTAGTGTGAAAGATGTGCTGAGTTTATTGAAACCATTTTTTTTTTTTTTTTTTTTTTACTGAAATCATTCATTTGTAAGACGTTTTCAGGCAATTCTCCACTGTATCTTATGTAGAATTTGCAGAAATGGTAGCAATCTCAGATGCTAACCTTAACTTAGGTTGAAATATGTTACAAATGATTATTATTATTAAGGTGTTGGGTACATTTAATATTTCCCTGCCCAGTGCTTTCTAAAACTGAATTTGAACCAGGATTATGCCTCTTCTGTCTCCTTGAGCTATTACAACAAATACAACAAAGTGATGTAAAAAGAATCATAATCCTGGCACGAGCCTCATGTAGACACTGAGAACCAGAGTGAGTGTAGCAAAAGTAAAATACCTGAGTAATCGGGTCAATCCTGGAGCCGCTAAACATATTGAAGCTCACATGCTTTGCAGTATGTTCATTTTAATTGGTGCATTTTATAATTTTTTTTTTTTTTATGATCTCTTTCTCTTAATAGTTAATGGGGGGAAAGTGCGTTTTTATGAATGAGCTACCTGGACACAGTTCCTTGTTGTTATTGTTGTTGTTGTTTTTTTTTGTTTTTTTTAATACATGTATATTTTCTTATACTTTATTAGTTCTCCCATTATCAAGACATTTTAAAGCCAAAATGGGATGTTTTCCAGTTTTATAATTGGAACAATGCTAAAATGGCACAACAACGTTTATTATGATGGCTCTACTGTTCTACTGTTGATTTTGTGTCCTTCTACCACTATGCATTGTTACCGTTCATGTCCAGTGATAAAGCGTGAAAGCATCTCCCCAGGGTTTTCATCAGCTCAATTTATCGACGAGGCAGTGCTCAGCCCTAACGAGTAAAGGTAAAACGTTTTCGCCCAGTTTGAATTGATCTGTTGTAATTTTTGTCCACACGGCAATGCCAGTTGGTATTTAAGCCTGCTATTTACATTATGTATGAGTGTGATTTGTGTTTATTATTATTTTTTTATTATTATTATTTTTGGTTGCAGCGTTTTAGAATTGCTTTCAGCTATGTGATTTTTATATTCGTTTCTGCAATGTCTTATTTTCGGAAAAAATACCCGAAACAGTTTCTCTTGCATTGTGAAAAAAAAAAACATGCACTTTAAAAAAAAAAAATTTGATAAAAAATCTGTTTAGGCAGCTAATATCATAGAACCGTTTATAACATAAACCACGCCACAATGAAAGAGCCAAGCCAGTTATCGAATCCACTTTGTTTTGTTTTGTGATTTTATTGCTTCTCTTATTTTGTACCTTCCATTTCAAAGGGTAGCACTAAATTTAATTACAGGACCTTTAAACCTGAACAAAATATTCATGGTATTTTGTATATTAAAAAAATCATATCTAGAGGATCATAGTTTATACTGTACTTTATTACCAGATCCTCTTGTTGCAGTCATTATTTGTTCTGCTTTCAAAATGTAGCCTGCATAAATCACTATTTGCAATCATTATTGTAATCATTATTGCAAAAAAAAAAAAAAATGTTGTATTTTGTTTTAATTTATCTTCGTAACACTTCGGTGTTCTGATGTGCCCACATTATTTTGTCAACTTCTTCCTATCATAAGCTAACAATGATGTGTCCTAATTAAAAGAAAAAAAAAAAAATTACCATATGTGAGCTGTCACTGAATCACTGAATCATAAATTTCAACCATAGCACTTTCTCTGCCATAGTGTGGCACATTATTCCATATTGCATACTGTATAAAGTGAGACGGTAAAAAAAGAGATGTTTTATATGCAGATTGTGTCCCAGAAAATCAACACGGGATTGAGATGTCACCTCTAGAGAAAGCAGCGCTAAATACAATTCCCCGCTGAATCTCTGCTGTTTATTCTGTTTAACTCGAGGGTTCGTTGTTGTGAGACTTAAGATTGTGAATAGAATTATCGGGAATGTGATTTATTTCAGTCAACAGATCACAAACAGCATAGAGCCTTAGAGTGGGGAACCTGTGTGTGTTCTCTAACCTACCGAGTATATTCTCAGTAGTTCTTAGTAGTGATGCAGTAGGAGTCCCACAGCTTGTCAGATTCCATCTAAATCTCCAAAGTGATGAGGAAGATGGTCACGATAGCACCAGCGCATGATGCTCACACTCTAAGCATTCATTTCTTCATGTCAGTTAGGACAACTGGGACGGCGCTCGAACTGCACACAGCGTTCCCACTGGAAATCTCCATCATTAGACATTACACCAGATTAACCTCCTCCTGCATTCAAAGCCCTGCAGCCGATTCACGACATCCTCTTCAGAAAAAAGGAATGAGAAAGTTTAGCGTGGAGAGTTTAGCTCATGGGAACGTGAAGGCAAAATTAGCTCAGGTTTTAGAGTTCTGTGTACAAAATACTATTCTCTCAGCATATGAAATATTCAAATATGTATTAGAATTTTTTTATGCTCCAAGCATTCACGCTTAAATGTGATGACATGATTTATGACTATTTGAGAGAAAATGCTCTAATTACAAGCAATCAATGCAAGTAATATTTTTAGATGGGAGATTAACATGTATATAATCTCATAATATCATCTGCGAGATTGATTCTAATTTTTTCTCACTAATCCTATATTTACAATAACACATCAGAAATCTGTCATATTTTAGATTTAAACCTATTACAAAGAACATTGTAGATCTTATTTGCATGAGACAGGATTATACAAAATAACATTTTGTAAGAAAGCATTTTTCCTACCTGCATTTGGTAATCACGGTTATGCATGAATTAAATTTTAAACCTGCCTATTTATGTAGACAAGGTTTTCCCAAACACTTTGTACATGTGAAGAATAAAATCTGACATGGAATAATGATTTAGAAAAATAATAAATGATGGGGTGCGAGATGTGGCCTAAAGTGAAGCGGAGAACCTCTTACTAGTAGTAAAGTTCATTATTTTCATTTAACAGCATGTCCCAAAGTTATCTCATCCCACAGGTGATTGTGAAGGCCATGTCATCTGTCGCCTTCCTTCACTCCTCTTCTTGGACAAATAGCTCTTGCATAACCTAGAGATATGTTTTGGGTTTGGGTTTGTCCTGTTGGAAAACAAATGATGGTTCCACCAAGTGCAAACCAGATCGGATGGCATGTTGCTGCACCCCCACACCATCACACCACCTCCTCCATGCTTTACAGTGTTCTCCACATCTTCATGAACCATCTGTTTACCCTGTGGATGTCCAGCAAAGACATGGCAGTTAAAACCAAAAATCTCAAATTCGGCCTTATCAGACAAGGACAGTGTTACACTGATCTATTGTTTATTCCTTGTGTTTTTTGGACCAAGCAAGTCAATAATTCAATTATGAAGCCCTGAGTCTTTTCTGAACAGTGGATGTCGAAATTTGTCTGCTGCTTGAACTCCGAGAAGCATTTATGTAGGCTCTAATCTGAGGTGCTGTAAATCAGCTTTTTCGGAGGCTGGTACTTCTAATAAACTTATCCTCTGCAGCAGAGGTAGATCTTGATCTTCTTTTCGTCAGACGGCCCTCCTCATGAGAGCTAGTTTCATTATAGCGTTTGATGTTTTTTGCGACTGCATTTGGGGATACAGTACCTTCAAAGTTCTTAAAGCAATCATGGACTGTCTTTTCCCTTTATGTTGATTTTTTTTTTTTTTGCCATAATATGGATTTATACAGTAGTTGTAGTACTGTAGCACTAATAAGGGTATTGATTCAAAAAACACTTTGCACTGTTACTGTACATAACAGCCATTGACTGTCACTCCCCCCTTGAAGTTAATTGGACAAACTGCTTGTCAACTTTTCTAGAAGCTGAAAACTCTCCATCCTAAGGACTTTACCTTTACCTCTGACTGTTATAAAGCTCCAGCACTGACTCTAAACTTGCAAAAATAGTACATATCTGTTTCTTTTAAACGTTTAATGAAGCCACACAAATCTATAAGTTGTTACTGTAGAAACAACAGTTTATGAGAATGCATAAATATTAACCTGTGATTTTAATTAACAAGATAATAGAAATTGAATCAACAGCTTATTGGGATTTTCATTACCACAAATTAACTGTTTAACATTATATCATGGACACCAAATTAAATTACAGTTAGGAAGATTTTTATTTCTATCTGATCTATAGTTTTATAATTACAATTAGTACAATGATATCTCATTTGCCTTATATTCTTGACACGCCACTGTTCAGAGGTGATATGCCCATTCAACTTAAAAAAAAAAAAAAGTAAACTGTTTTTTATAATTGTTTTTAATTAGCCCTACTAATCAAAGTTTGAAGCCAAATTACATTTTCATATGTTTATATTTCTATTTGAAGTCTGAGTGGTACACAGAGACACTCCTCTCTGTTTAGGGTATTTCGTATTGACCTCAGTCTTGGTTATGATTAACCAATCTCAGCATGACATTGCAACTGGATGACTTTAATAAATGTGTAAATTTCTATTCGTAAAGTGACTTTAGCATCAGTGAGAAACTCTTAAGTGTTTAAAATCAGCGTTGAGGTTAGCTTGTTTAGCCAATTGTGGAGTGTTGGCAGAGCAAAATAACCGGTCGAATAACCTAACAAGTCAAAATCTGTTGATAATATCAGCACTACTGCCAGTGAAACAGCACATCGTTGAGTATGATATTGCTTAATTTTGTATCTGTTATTATTTTATCCTTTCTTGCATTACATTTTTATGCAAGTATATAATTTATATCATGTCACTGTAAAGAATCACTGATGTTGACTTGCTTCTTATGCAAAGCTTCCAACGCTGAAAAAAAAGGAACCCTACTGTACATTTAAACTAAAAAGTGTTACTGAATGAAAAAAAGCTAATATTTTGATATATTCTATAATAAGTAAAATCGCTTAATGTACTGTAGCCCACTGTAACTCTTTCACAATTTGATTCCCAGTAATCTATTAATGTTTTTCAATGTTTTTGTTATTGATAACAATGCCTGTGCCAATATTTATTTTTCTTGTATTAGTTTAGGAAAACTGCTGGAATATATTTTTATAATTTTCTCTTGCCAGTCCAAATTGCCAGAGGCATGTTTTTTTTTTTTTTTTTTTTTACTGTAGGGTTAAAAAAGAAAAAGAAACCTTGTCACTGGGGTGTTACCACTTACTTGGGAAAGAAAACGTAATGTTTCTTTAAAAGTAATTACATTAAGGTACAAAGTGTAATTCAAAATTACAGAAAATTATTACGCCATTGAAAGTACATTAACATTATTTAGAGTTTGGTAAGGTAGGAATAAACCGAACAGAAAATGTTGGGTTTTCAGGATTATTCCAAGGACCTTGTAAATAGCGTTACTATCATGTAGTGTATAATATAGCCCTTTTTTTTTTTTTTTTTTGTTATTGCTTAACAGAACAAATGACCAGAAATAGACTTCTTAGTAAGATAGGGAATCCCTATCTAAATCGGGTCATGTCCTTTTCTCAGAAACATGTGCAGTTTGCACTGTAAGAGTGACAAATCATCTGCCTCCCTCCAAATTATAGACATTTAGAGTTACGGTTCACTGTTTGCCCATCTGACAACAGTTGTTTCTAATGCACAACAGACTAATGCCACTAATGCCAGACAATGTCAGCTCAGTGGTTAAAGCTTTTGGGCTGTTCATTATAAAGTTTGTGTCCTTGAGCAATACACTTAATCTTAGACTACAACCTGTATCCTCTCTTGACCTCAAGTTACTTTTTAAATAGTCATTCATAGACATAATATAAACATTATGGTACAGACGTAGCACAGTGGTTCCTCTTGAAGAAAATTCCACTGCCTTATAAAAGGAAAGTCATAGACGCTTAGATTTCAATCACCTTTAGCTTTGATTACAGCACACAATGTGGAGGCCAGTTAATGTGTGAAAATGATTCCTCATGCTCCCAGAGCCACTCTGTCACAATTTCATTCCGAGAATATGCCCATGCCAAAAAGGAAGAAAAACGACATTTATGTAATAACCTCGTCATTCAGTATATTTAGGTCGTCAGCTGACTTTATTTTATTGCCACATAACCTTGGAGAGTCTAGACCTGGCCAACTGAAGCAATTCCAGATCATAACACTTCCTCCAGAGATTTGTAGTGTTCTTCCCCTTGTTCTTTGTTCTTATGCACCCTCTGGAATAGGGTCAATCTCTATTTAATATCTAACAGGGTGAAACCCATCTGACCACAGGACCTTTTTCCATTGCTTTACAATTCATTTTTTATGCTCCCTAGCAAATTGACGCTTTTCCCCCCCTGATGAGTCTTACTATTAAGTGGGTTGTGCTCTTTCACATTGGTTGTTCTCTTAACATTTACTATTAAACACAGCTATGGTTTTAACTGTTGAGTTTTCATTTATGAATTTTTTGACCATGCAGTTGAAGTGTTGAAGTGATTTTCATTCATACCCACCACATTTCTTCCACAAAGCTGATGGTTTTTAGCAATATCCTTTCAGGTTTTCATAATGTGTTGAAGTTTTCCTCAGCCAGTTCCAGTAATACTTTTTTTTATGCAGCCCAATAATTTGACCATTTCAAAATGGTGACTTTTTTTGGCCAGGCAGTATATAATCCAATTAGTCATCCAACCCTGACCAGGTTTAAACACTTCCAAGAGGATTTTGTTGTCCTGTGAGCTTGACCACATGTAGAAAGAAAGCTAAACCCGAGAGAAAAAGCAGTAATGAGTGAATGTCTAGACCTTGGCACTAGCAACGGCAGCCTACTTTAGTGTCTTTTCTCAGTAGGCAGTCAATGACCTCCAAAACCCAAATGGGACACAGGGGTCATTAAAATAGGTGTAGATAAGAAAAATTTGGGTTTGGGTGGCATGACATGGCTGAAAAGCACATATTCTGGATTGTCATTTAATGAATTGGTGAAGCATTCCAACTGCTGTAACTGTACTAAAAAGAGTTATTTCTCCAGGCTACAAGTAACCATTAGTGGCCTCTAGTGGTCAGTATAATATACTATACAGTAAGTAATAAACCGTACCGAAGATAATTTTCTGTGTGCTGGTAAAAGCTTATAATATTATAGTTGCACACAAGCTGGGATGTTTCTATGGTTTATTGATGCAATGAAGTCTGTAAGATTAAAATCTATAAAAGTATAATGTTCCCTGTCTGGACAGTGTATGGTGTCTCTTAGAATAGGCAGTGAGTAGAACTTTGGGAGTACAAATGTTTAGAAATTGTTAGACCTTAAGAACGGCAATTTGTTGTATTGAATTTAAACAAACTGCCAAAAACTGGATACTTTTCAGACACCAGTAAAAAAGTTGACTTCAAGTCATCTTCAGTGACATCATTACAGGGAATAAACACAAACATTAATGGAGAGCTTCAACACAACTTGAGATCACTTGTAACCAGCAATACATAATTGGTGTAAACTATTCAAATCGAATGCTTAAGAACGAGATTACCGAAAGTGCTTCACCTGAATCTCACCAAATGGTTAGGCCACCATCGAGGGGACCCACCAAAGGGACATTTTAGTCTCTTTTATGTCTCTGTTTGGGTAAGTGTTAGGATCTCGTCATCTCACATTTCTCTTTTTTTCCCCCTTTTCCTCTTCAGTCCTTATATGGCACTACTTCCTATGGTTCATTTCTATCTACAGTATTTTGTTTCCTCCATAGAACATGCAAATGTAGTAACAGATGGACATGATACTGTACCTATGTACTCTGTAATCATTCAGGAAATTACCTGGGACTTCTTCTCCTTCTCTTCTGGTAAGCGATCAAAGTGAGACGGACACTTTAAGCAGTTCATCCTTTATTTTAATCTTAACAGTTAGACATAACATGGTCTACCTAAAAAAACATTTCTTAACGCTCCTGATTAGGCTAGAGACCTGGCTTTACTGCGTTTTAGTTCATTTTTCATTCCTGCAGAAGACATTTTGTTTCTTCTTTGTTTCTTCTCCAATAGCTTCATGCTATTACTCCACCCCCTGGCCATCTTTCACTTACCCACACTGGCATACGCATTGCCTTCCTCCTTTTCTATTTTCACCTGGTATGTTTGTTCTTTAAAAATATTTAGCCTGGTTTCAAATTCCTCACAGTATGCCCACTTAAGTGCCATTAACTACTGATCTGTATCAGTATACTGCATTGTTAATATAATGTGGACACTTTCCTTATCACGGTACATGGTGAATTGCTGCATACTGTACCACTACACTCATAAGTTTTTGTTTTTTTCTACAGTGAATTTACACACTTGCAGAGATTAAGTTTATGGGTAAGCAATGCACACAGAGAAAAAAATGGTTCTTGTCTTTTTATTATTAACATCTCCCTTCTACCTCCCCTCTAGCCTGTGATATACTCTCCCAGCCTCATCCTTAGGCCCTGGGGTTTCAGTGCCTCTGGTTCAGCCTAAAGCTCTGAACTTGAAAGCCTGATTTTCAAACAGAATTTCTATTTGATTCTTGTGCACCAGAACTTTTCACACAGACTCAGAGATTGTTATCTGGGTGGGCTGAACAACAGGCTACTTTTTTTTTTTTTTTGGAAGGGATGTGTTGCTGATTTAGTATTATGTCCATTCAATAATTTTTCATTACTGTTTTCCTAAAAAAAAATGAATCTAGTGCAATAGTGCTCTGATATCTGTGACATTCACCATGGCAAGGTTGTTGGTTCCAGACAGTAAAGTCTCTAGAGTTTGCACAAAACTGTCTTAAAAACTGCAGTTTTCTGCAGCTGGAGATGCCTCATTGTGTAGACAGTTCTTAAAAAGAAGGGCCAGACAGGTTTGAGCTAACAGGAAGGCAACACTAACCGAAATAATCACTTTTAACCGCAGTCGTGAGTATTGTCTCATAATAGAGAAAAAAGATCCGGTTCCACTTCTGTCAGACAGGTGAAGATTGGAAAAAGAGAAACGGTGACTGAATAAAAATATCACTCTCTCTCACTAACTCCTTGTCTATATGACTTTATCCTGTATACATGGTCATGGGGGCCTGGATACTATCCCAGAGGACTTAGGGCATGAGACGAGGTTCCAATCTATCGCTGGGCACATACACATACACACACTCACATGCTTATTCACCCACTGTGGGCAATTTGGGAATGCCAATGTGCATGTCTTTGTACTGTGGGAGAAAACCAGAGTTCCTAAAGGAAATCCAACAATCACAGGGAGAACATACAGACTCCATGCACACAGAGGTGGGAATCGAACCCAGACCCTGGAGGTGCAAGTTAAGGTGGGGTTTGGTAAACTGATGAGGCTTTGCGAAGGCTGTAGCAATTGATAGGGATCTCATGTTGGGAATGATTGCAGGTAGGGCAGAAGGCAGGGACTTAGATAGTTGACTCTAAGGAGACAAAAGACAGAAAAAGATTCTAAATCAACAGGGCAAACAATAGTCAGAGACTAGCTAAACAACTAAACATCAGTTACTGAGACAGAATCTAATTTCAATAACCAGTCAAAAAAGTCAGATATGCAATAGACAAATAGTACAAAACAGGGCAGAGTACAAGACAGAACAGATTTGCAGAATAACAGACAATGAGCAGGTTGTAAACAGGTCCAAAGCAGGCAAAATCTGATTCACAGGCAAATCCAGGTATGGAATAAAGCTTAGGGAGCTTAAACAAAATATGGAGAGACATACTGTAGAGTGAGCAGTGGCTGTGTAATAATTAAATCAGAAGTGGATCCTGACAAAGGTGAACTGCAACAGAGAGGAGCAAAATGTGACTAGACAATAAAATTATTTAAAAAAAAAAAAACATGCACAGAAAAATCCTCCAACTAGAGAGAAGTAATCAGATACAATGCTTAAGTGACTAATATTTACATATTAAATGGGTTATCAAAGGTTTGCACCACTCCTTTCATTCTCAGGACAGTCTGTCCCAGTTAAGGGGTTTACAATGTGCTTTTTTTTTTATTTCAGTTGAGCTATTATTCCAATAATTAGAGGAACATAAGGCTCCATGTAAACACACATACTGTATTGTCATGTAAACTTCTTGGCAGTGGCAGTCAGAATTTAAGTTTCCTGATACTTCATGCATTTTATAATATCATGAATGTAAGAAAACAACCACAGATCATCCACCAAACTATTCTGTGTTGGTTATGTACTTGACCAACCTCCTGGTTAGATTTAAAAAAAAAAAAGGTTTTCTTTTGGCATGCCTTACAAATAGGTTGTTGGCCTAGAAACTTGGTGACCCTGAAATCCCACCGTCTTCTGCAAATCTCCAGCTGTGATATTTGGACAGATTTTTGCCAGTTTTTTTTTTTTTTTTCTTATTTAGGAATTAAAGGTTAGATTTCTGTCATATTCTGCATATCAGTTTACCCTCATTTACCCCAAAGACATTTTTAGTATGTTTTAGCTCCATATTTCTGGACCTGACTGTATGTATTATAGTTCTTATTTTATAGACGCATAATTACAATAATAATTCAAAAAAATAAGTTGGATTGCACCAAACCCCATCAACAGCAACACAATATCCTCATTGTGCACAGGAGCTATCAGGAAACAATAGTGAAAGAATTTATGCATACAAGACAAAGACACTCCTTCTTCACGGCTAGAGTGGATATATGTAGATCTCTCTTACTTGGGCTCTTCCATTCTGACACAGAGAGCCTAGGTCTGGCCATCTGCTAGTTTTAATAGGTCACCAACAGACACATTTCTTCTTGAAGTGTGCAGGGTGCTTGGGGGACCGCTGAGACAATGACAGTGCTGTCAGTGCACAGCGGTATGCTGGGAACGAATGTGCACGACATGAGCAAGGAGTCAGAAGATGATGCCAGGGTCTGCAGGGAGAAAAAAAAAGTGGGAACGGAAGGAGAGAATGAAAATGTTTACAAAGGCAACCGGTGCAAAAAAAAAAAAAAAAAAAAAAAAAACCACAACAAACTGCTGCTGCTGCAGATGCAGACTCCCAGAGCAGGAACTGTTCATTTCTGACACACTGGCCAGAGAACAAGTGAATTCCCAGTGTAAATGTGCCTCCCTGTTCACTTTAGACGTGGTGCTAATTAAAGTCACATTAGGATGATGGGAAAGTTTCTCCTACTGTAGGTCTTGGAGATGTCATGAAGTGTGAGGGAAGTCATACTGTATATTGAAACTCTTCTAATTCCATGGTCTTTCCTGATTTCTTTTTATTTCTTTCTACATTGTAAACCAGTGCAGAAGGCAACCAAAATATGCAATTATCTCCTTTGATATTGAGATGTGTCAGATACTGTACCTATGCTCTGTAAAGCCTTCATAACGGCTCTAATCAGAGGCACTGTTAATGAATGATTTTTCAGGTTGGTAACTCTCTTCTGCAGCAGAGGTAAGTTTTGGTCTTGCCTTCCTGAGATGGTCTTCATGTGAACCAGTTTCATCATGGTGCTTGATGGATTTTGCAGATGCACTTTACAATACTGTTCTTGCAAGAACTGTTCCAGAACAGCTGACCTTCTTAAAATCTTAAAATAGCAACGTACTGCTGCTGTTGTTGTTACTTACTTGCTTAATTCCTTGTTTGTTTTTTTTTTATTATAGGTTATTTAATAGTTTTGGAAAAAAAACAGTATTGTACTAGAGTGTAAAAATAAAAATCCAAACTTTTGTCCAAACTTTTGACTGGTACTGTATATTTTTTATTGCATTAGTCTGTTCAGGGTAGTTAAAAAAACGAAGAAACCCTGCAGTATAATCAGTTTCTTATGTTTTTTTTTCTTCTTACAGGTGCATGTATTGGTGAGATGAACAGTTCAGTTTAACTTTTTTGTGAACTGCTGACAATATTTCTCCTAAAATCAAAATATAACAATTGTAATTTAGAGTGTATATTGTATATATCAGGAAATGACACACATTACAACACATCAAAATAACCCAAGATCATGCAGTATTTGCAGAGCTTTAATAACTCAAATAAAACGAAATGCAAATAATTTGTAAACAAATTGTGTTAATGCTTTGGCTAAATAACAGTAAGAAATCAATATTTGGTGGAATTGCAATTACAGCTTTCATGCTCTTTACCAGTTTTTCACATTGCTTTTGGGAAATTTTATACCACTCTTTTTACAAAAAAGCAAATATCTCAGCTTTGCTTGATGGTTTGTAACCATCCATCTTCCATAAGTTTTCTGGAGTAAATAGCAGTGTTTTTTTTTTTTTTTCCAGAGCCATATCTTTACTTTACTTCATTATTTATTTGACTAGTTTCACTTTTACTCCACTACATTTCTTAAATAAAATGTGTACTTTTATTCCATCCATACATTTCCTCTAGGCAGCCATATTACTCATTATTGCATCAATATAGGTTATATAATATCTTTGTATAAATATTTTATATATTCAAGCTTTAGGAATTGAGTTTAACTAATATAAATGTCTAACTGTTTATGAGAGGTGTGAAGTGAGATGCTGCAAAATTGCAGCACAGCTCGGTATGGTGGTGCATTTGCCGTACATTGTTAAATATCCACTAAGTTGCGAAAGACACATTCATTTTTTTTCCACCAGTGCAGCTATTGAAATGGAAAAACAAAATTAAATAAAATAGAATAATAACCTCGACTTGTTTCGTGCTCAACCTGTTTTCAGCACCATACAGGAGCCCATTCCACTCACTAGCATGTTTTAAAATGCAATCATTCCAAATGATATGCACATAATATTCAGCCTGGTCTGATTAATTATATACAGAATGTACTTGGTTTCTTTGTAGTTGTGTAAGAATCCCTTTTGCAGCTTAAAGATGTGCATAGTCTGCCCCTTAGTGGGGATGATCTGAAACTGCAGATTTTATTTAACTGTGCAATTGAAAATTCATGTTTTATGTCTTTACTTCTGTTAAGGTTTTGTTTTTGAACTCTGCATGTTAACTGCTTTGTTGTGTTTTGTTTGTGTGTGTCCCAGGGTAAAATTCCTATGGTCCTTGGAAACATTAAAAATCGTTAGAACTTAGTCCATCCATATTTAATCAGTATGTCGGTTAAGTGCATCTGACAGGGCTTTGGTCCAGATTCATCCATCACACTTAGGCAGCCAGTGATGTTCACGCTCTCAATGCTGAGTTGCTGCTGGATGAAAGAGAAATTTAGTAGTGATTGAGATTCAGCTGCTGGAGCACAAGAGCATTTTAGCGTTTATATTTGGTAAGAAAAAGGGACTAAACATGACCCTGTCAAGGACATGGTTTTCATGTGAATGCAGTTAATCAACCAGGAGGATCTGGAGTAGGTTTAATGTTTTAAAGTAGATGCAGATGCAGGTTGAAGATACAGTTTGTAGTTTTACATTTTCACTCGAGCTAAATTATCCCAATATATTCACCCCCAAATTTGTCTCTTGTGAAAACAAAGTGGTCCCAGTTGTCTGTTTGTTGGCTTGAATGTGTGTGTGTGTGTATGTGTGTGTGTGTGCACAGTGTACGCTATACCTGTACATGTCCCAAGCGATGTGTATTCCCACCTCACAACCAGTGTTTCCAGGATCAGCTGCATCTACTGCAACCCTGATCAGGACAAAGCAGTTACTGAAAGTCAATAAGTGAGTAAATGTACGCTGATCAGCCATAACATTTAAACCTTTACCATTAAAACAACCACGGTTTTGAGTTCTATTTTGCCACCAGGGCAGCTCTGGCCCCTTGGAGTTGTGGGTCTGCAGGGCCTCTGGAGGTCTGCTGTGGTGTCTGGCACCAGGGCATTGGCAGCATTGGCAGCTTTTCGGTGCTGTGGGTGAGATGGATTGGACTTATTCGGACGCTTGATTGAATTGTGATCTCCGGAGTTTGGAGGCTGGGTTGTGTCTCCTTGGCCCTGCGCGTGGCAGCCTGTGGTGCACTGGGCGCTCTGGTGCTGAGTCCAGTTAATTTGCCAGTGGTCATTGTGTTACAGCTGATCAGCGTATGTGTGAAAACATCCTTTTTGTCATTTGTAATACCAAGCTGACTCACTAGAGGGCATCAGAGTTTTCATTTCTATCCAAACTTTAAGCAAATTGGAAAGTGATTACTACATTGTAATAGTTGTCAACAGAGCCACAGTGCTGTAAATTAGAAATTGCTTTCTTCACCTTGGTGAGGGAACAGTGTGCTCATGATGAGTCCAATTCCATTTGGTTAAGGCCATAATTGTGATTGCCTGTATAACTGCTTATATAATAATAATAATAATAATAATAATCATCATCATAATAATCATAATAATAACATGCATGTCTGGTAAAAAAACAACCAGTTCCCCTATTGCTAAAGACAGCCAACACAGATAAAGGTACATCTAATCTAATCCTAATCTTATTGACATGAAAAAACCTTTATTGATATAAAGAGGGCATGTTATTATTAGATTTTAACAGCTCTTCACATGTGTATAATTGGTCATTTTGACCTGATTTCCGTATATAGGTCTCTCCCTTAGTCAAGTAGATAGGAGTATGAAATTGCATGACTATAAATAACTGCCCAGCATTGGCACTCATTGGTAGTACAGCCGCATAGTGAAGAGATTTTAGTAAAAGGACTAAAAGTGTGAGAAGTAATTTGCTCATCTGATTAATAACAGCTAATTTTCTAATGGCATTTAAGATCAACATTTCTGAACAACCAAAATATAGAGACAGAGGAAAGAAAATTCTAGCGCTAAATGGTTTGTCAGGCTACAGTGGTGAATGCTAAGGTTTGACATTACAAAAAAAGAATAACCTTGGCGGACAAATCTTCAAAAAAAGGAAGAAAATGAAAATTGGCATACCTTGAAAATGAGGCAGAGGCTAATTTCAGAGGAACAGGTGCAGAATGACCTCTAAACACCAACCTGCAGGAGCAGTAAATTAATTCATAGTGCATAAAGCCATGTGTAATACAAGGAAGATATGAATAGGTTTAAAGCAATAGCCAGGGGTATATTTGAGAGAGACTGCACTTGATCACCTGCAATCCTTCATTTCCATATCCTTTGGATTATATTTAAACAATATTGCAGGAGTTATATTGAATATTGGTATGGCTGTGATTCGGCGCGACTGTTTTAGCTAGTTACCTCATGATTGCGAGGGTGATATTGCTTATATAACAGTTATCTAAAAAAATACAAATTAAATTGTTAAAATATAAGTGACATTTTGGACACAATATGGCAAAATGTTTATTTTCTTAATGCTGGTGGAATTAAATCCTCAAGAAGCCATCCTCATTTTTATCACATAGGTTAGATCGCTAGCTAGTTTGCTAGTTGCTACTGTAGTTGTACTTCATGTTAATGATGCATCTGGTAAAAGTGAGGTTTCTTCTTCCTTTTCAGTTATAACTAATAAGCTTTAATTATAACTCATAAGATTTCTGTAGAATAGATGTATGGTTTGCCATTTCAAAACTAGGAAGTAGCCATTTTTAATGGTTAACACACAGTATACATGATATAATACACAAAGTGAAATGACCCGATGCAGTTGTAGGAAATAATGGGTAACATAGGGGTAAATATGGATAATTGGAGCACTGTCTGACAGATCAAATTTCTAGCTGTTGTTTAAAATATTGGTATATCACCTAAGATAATATTTTAAAAAGTTTTACTGCTTTTGTTGGCTCTTCAAGTGTTTGTTCACACAGTTTGTTCAAGTTTAGAGGTCACAGTGGGAGTAACACCATGTGCCCCCACTAGTTTCACCAGTTCTGACCAATTCAGTTTTGGAGACTGATCTGGACACTGCAAAACACTTATGTACAAAAAAAGGCAAAATGTAAACCTTATGTGTATATATATATATATCCACATTCAAACTACCGTTCAAAAGTTTGGGGTCACTTGCAAATTTCTTTGTTTTTGTTTAGTGATTTATTTTCTACGTTCTACAACAATACTGGGGATTTCAAAA
>JAOVVA010000027.1:8453181-8463966 GCA_028565275.1 Leiocassis micropogon | reverse complement strand
CCAAACTGAACAGTAGTGTGTGTGTGTGTGTATATATATATTATGATTAAAAATTGGGTTAACACATGCAGAACAACATTAAACAACATTTAACATTAAAATATTCCTAAATTGCAGCAGTCACTTTCTTTTAAAAATTATGAGCAACTTGTAGCATTTTGAACATTTTTAAAAGTTATAAATGAAAAATTAATAAGCACAATGTACATGGATTTCATAACAAGTCCTAATGTTTTTTTTTCTTTTCTTTTTTTCTGTCATTATAAGATCAGAGACTAGAGGCAACAGACCATTATGAAGGGTGGACATAAGTCCAGGTATTGACATTAGCTTCTTGTTTCTGGGTTATAAGAATTGAATGACTTTTGCCTGTAAGTATAGGTAAAATAAGCTCTGTGACATTCATGGATTGATTGAACTTAAGGGAAATGATGAAGCAGGTAGACATTATAAATCCCAAAATCATAAAATAGATTTTGTGGCACTTTTTGTCTTCTAGATTACAGATAATCTGTCTGTCTACCATTTCTATCTCTGTTTCTGTCTCTGTCTTCTTATGGTTCAACTTGCTCAGATTTAAGTTATATTTCCTTTTCTCTGACACCACAGCATTAATCTGACATATCACTGTCAGACACCAGTCTGCACACGCAGTGTATGGCAGTAAGATAAAATGTATTTCAAGACGGATGATTGCTGCAGTGATATTTCAGTGCTGCTGCTGACTTTCTCTTGCAATGCATTTCATATCGGAATGATGACATCATACGGCTATTGCATTATATTGGTTTCTGAAAGTCGTTTCCCCCCATCTTTTCTTTTAACCTTGTATCCTATTGACATTGTAAGTGAAAATAAATTACTTCTGGGATCAGTGCTTTCTGCTTAGCTTGCATTACTCCAGTTGAATTTGATGTGCTACATTAGACAATGGGATTGCAGCACTCCCTAAGGCTTTCTGTATAAAAGGAAAATAATACAAAAACGTCTCCCTCTTTTTCTGCTCTCCACAATTTTCTTAAAATCCGGAAAACAGGTATGTATTCTGAAAATTGGGTTAAAGTAAAAATCTGTCTGTTTTCTGTCAAGTAAAAAAAATATTACTGGTAAAAAAAGTCAGTCTGCTCTGATTTATTAAAGAAATGAAAAAATAAAATGTTTTACCATGATGGGCTGCAAATTGATCAATGTAACAACCTCGGCATTAACCTCATTTCCCCTCTCGTCTGTTCCAACCACTCAGCATTCAGCATCACCAGTGTACTAATCACCGGCCTGCTCATCTGTCATCATCTGCACCTGTTTCTCACTTTTCCATGCCTTAAGTTAGGGTTTTTTTTCATGCTTGAATGATTTATAGTTCACTGTGTGGCTTAAAAAACAATAAAAACATTCCTCTAATACTGCTCAGGTACAGGGACTGGACTGAAAAGGAGAGGCAAAAACTTTCCAAAACCGAGAGCCAAGACTACATTTAAAATACAAGAATGTCTGTATTCTGTACTTGTGGTTCAAGACTTTTGCTCAGTACAAAATTTTACGTATATACAATACCAGTCAAAAGTTTTTTTTTTAAACTATGAAATAACATAGCCTATATAGAATTAGGCAATTAAATAACAACAACAACTGTCAGATATTATTTTTAAGACATGAAATAGTTCTTGCAAGAACAGTATTTTCAAGTGCATTTGCAAAACCCATAAAGCTCCATAATGAAACCGGCTCTCATGAAAATGGAAATCAAGACCAAAAGCTCTGCTGCAGAGGAGAAGTTCATTAATAGAGTTACCAGCCTCAAAATTCACCAATTTACAGAAACTCAGATTAAAACTGGTATGAGCATAAAGTAGCAGACAACATCATTTCAACTAGAGATTCTCAACATCAACTGGATATTATTGCATATTTTGGATGTATTTAGCATTGTTTTGCAATGTGGAAAGAAATAAAAATCAGGAAAGACCCTCCAATTAGATGGTGTGTTCAAATTTTTGACTGGTACTGTAAATATAATGTCTTCTAATAATAAACTAATTTTGGTTGTTTTAATGATTTTTTTTAATGATATATTGTACAAGTGAAAATGTAGCCATCACATCCGTGAAACAACTATTGATTTGTTATAAAATTGCCATGTCCATGCAATAATACTGACAGCAAATGAGCTTGTGGAAGCATGCTGTTGAAACATCCCATTGAAACCCATTTACTGTAGATGGGAAGACTGAAGATGCCTAAGATGAGAGACATTAGAGCTCAACCCTGTCGACTGAAGAGAAATTAAGAAAAAAACACAGACAAGGAAAATGGACAAAGAGCCATTGAATTTTTTTTTTTATCATTGAAAAGTTATTGGACTTGACATCCCTTCTTAGCCTTCCCTCAGGCCCACTGGTTCACTTTTCTATTTACTTGAGTGTGAGATGGGGTGTTTAAAAAAATGACTCATTACCCTGTTTATGTCTCTGTCTGTGTGTGAAATCTTACAAATGCTTAATGAATAATTCAAACTGCCTATATGCTGCCAAATTATTATCCACCCATTATAGAGGAAGCTGAGGATTAATGTCATCATATGGATATATTCTTGATTAAAGCTTCCTGAGTGTTGTGCAAACTGCAAAGGTGTCATGAGTTGCATTAATGGAAGTGTTTTATGTTAAAGTAATGACTTCAGAGGAAAGTAAGAGGAAAGTGCAGGACTGAGTAGTACCAAAGTACTAAATCAAATCAGAATCAAACTAGAACAGATCATTTGAACTAATCGGGCTCAGTAATGTCGCTCTCAATAAAACTAGTGAGATGTCACATCTCGGGTTTTCCTGTTGTCTTTTTATGTAGGTTTGTTTTTACTGGTAGTAATTCATGTAATGATGATTAGAAGTTCAGCTGTGAGGATTTGTGTCCCAGAGCACCTGCTCGGTTGCATTCTGTTGCTTGTAAATTGTTTTGCATAAAAGCATCAGCCAAATGAGTAAATGGAAATGATTGTGTAGAGTTAATAAAGGCTGGGGAGAGGGATGTGGTGAGAGGGTTCCCAGGCAGATGGTTGAGATATTAAGGAGCTCGCCCAACGAGCCTGTGAAAGAATTCACTTTAGTTTGTTTTCCTTCCACATGGTTTCCCAGCAGTCTGTAGCCTGTAATTTCTCCTTACATCATTTCCTTACTTTATTCTTCCATTCTCAAATTTCCTTCTTTTTCCTGTATTAGAATACCGCTTTGAAGGCGCCAGAACTAGCTTTCTTCTCCTTCTTGATGAATCATTGTTTGTTAATTATAGATAACCTATAGTTAACACAGACCTGTCTACTCAGACGCTAAGGCCAGGATACAGCGCTCCTGGAGCAGATAGGGTTAACAGCCTTGCATAAGGGCTCAACTTGGCAGTGCTGGGGCTTGAACCCCCCAACCTTTCTGTCAATGACTCCTGTCAGAGCCTTAACCGATTGAGTCACCACTCCTCCCTATGATGATGATGGTGTGTGTGTGATAGAGCTACGTAGTACATCCTTGCAAACTCTTTTTTTCTAATAGGGCCTTTAACTAATTAACTTAACATAAGTATAGTGAAAAAGTGGTTGACATTATTAAAATCCCTTGAGACAAGGAATAAGTTAGATGGTTGACAAATCTGTATACCATCCATCCTATTGTGAATGATGTCACTTGCAGAGGCTGTCAGCAGACAGCATAATTAACACTTTTACCATGACTATATGCAGCGAATTCCTGGGAATGCAGCACATAGCTAAATTATGATTGATGTTCTGCCTGCTGCTAGGCCTTTGTGTAGCTCTTTTGTGTAACATTTGATGTGACATTTAATGTAATAGCTATGTAAGCAGTTAGTAAAACTCAAGGCAGCAGTGATTAATGAGAAACATTTTGTCCCTTTGTCCCCCTTTCCATGAAGAAGGCATGTGAGTTTGTCCTGGTAAGCTGCTTGTCCTAATTAATAACGTGGATATCGTGCATTTGAACGAACCCATTTAAGTTATCACAGATGCATTAAATGTGCTAAAGATTTAGTCGGGTCAGTGGAATGGGGGATTGGGCTTTGCAATGAGGTGGAGAGGGTGGTGTCAAAGAATGTAAATATCCTTTGTGTTAATATAGTCTTATATTATTTAAAGTGCTTTCCATTTTTTTTTGCTGGTGAGACCACTGCACACCAGAAACAGCAGTCTGGGTATAGGCTGCACCATATCCTGATAACTTGGATTGCAACATATGGCAGGTTTTACCCTTTAAAAAAAGCCTTTCAATAGCTTTCAAATGACTCTGCAATCTGTGTTGCCTGTGAAGTGCTTGCAGAAATCATACATTTTAGTCATTTTTTTGGAGATCTAATTATGGTTTAGCATTACACCAAAGGTGCTGCTATGAAGCTCATTAAGTTCCAGTCTGTTATTGTCAAAGTCTTCAGGTCAGAGACTTATTGAGAAATTGAGAAATTATTATTGAGATTAAACAAAGAACAGAGCAAATTTGCTGTAGCCTTGCCTTTCTAGTATGGTAGATAGCTGTAATGAAGACAACTAGCATTTGTAAAATTCAAAATCATATTGTTTCAACTTGCACTTGCATCTATCTATCTATCTATCTATCTATCTATCTATCTATCTATCTATCTATCTATCTATCTATGCACTACAGTATGTTTTGTATTGTATTGTAATTAAACAATGATGACAGTAACTTACAGTTTTATGCAGTATTTTATTATGAAGCTAAAGATAAGCAGTTCAAGATATTTGAATTATTATTGTGCACAAAGAAACACCACCTTTACGCCATTAAACCTTTTTTCCCTAAAAACATCAGGAAATGTATTTTATGACTTGTCTATTTTTCTGTTATTCGTTTTAGACAGGATGCTGAGGTTTGAACTGCCAGGCAGGAGGTCTAGAGGAAGACCAAAGAGGAGATTTATGGATGCAGTGAGAGAGGACATGAAGTTAGTTGGTGTGAGAGAAGAGGATGCAGAAGATAGGGTTAGATGGAGGCAGATGATCCGCTGTGGCAACCCCTGAAAGGGAACAGCCGAAAGACGAAGAAGAAGAGTTTTAGACAGGTCAAAGAGTAACAATCATGACAGTCAGTCAAGACAACAGTTTTTCACAGGTAGTCTACAGTATATTTAAAACCAGATGCTTGGCAAATATGTTTGTTTTAAGGACTGATTAAATCGTGGAAATGTCAGTGTGAAAATATTTTGGGGTGAGTGACAGACTTCTTGGTGGAAATGTCTTGTTGATGGAAAATGGTCAGATTTTCAATTTCTACCAGGAAGGACATAAAGTGCTGTCAAATTTATTTTCCCCTTTCATTAAAAAAAAAAAAACAAAAACATTTTCACACTTAAATGATTCAGATCATCAAACAAATGTTAATATTACACAAAGATAACCGTGGTGAAAGGTAAACACAAAGTGCAGTTTTTTAATGATGATTTCATTTATTAAGGGCAAAACTGTGATGTTTCCTCTCTCTTTGTAACCCTTTCCAGCCTGAATCATGTCAATTACTCAGTTTCTCAACTGTTGAAATTCTTTAGATCACAGCATGATGTGTTATTTTTTAAAAACTTTTAGAGTCTTGACTTTGTCCGACGGGTTCTTGTTAATTGATTTCTTGATTCAACAGATATGGGTGTGGCAGATGAAATTTTAAACAATATAAAACATTTTTAATCCCGGGGCAAATTTTTGTGCCAAAGACTGCTTAAAGAGCAACACGAGTAAAAACTATATATGCAGTGAAGTGATAAATAAAATAAAATAAAATAAACTCAGATTTCCAAGAAAATATGGTTAATTACAGTTTATTCATGATTTAACAAGGGAGATAATTACTTTTTTTACATAGTGGCAATTAGGTTCAAACACCCTTTTCCCTTAATAAATGTAATTAAGAAACACATTTTGTATTTATTAGGGTTATCTTTGTGTAACATTTTTAATTTATTGGATGATCTGAACCATTTAAGAGTGACAAATATATATATATATATATAAAAAGCCACGAGTTTTTACAGAACTGTAGAACCTTATACAGTATAATCACTTTTTATAAACATGGTGACAAAAACCTTAACCTTGAGGTGGATAAGCTGCAAGAACAGAAGACCACATCTGGTTCCTCTCCTGTCAGCCAGCAACAGGAATGACAATTGTAGGATCACCCAAACTGGCCAGTTGAAGATTTTTTACCAAAGTCTTCATCTCTTCAGTTTGTGCTTATGATTGCCTCTGATTCTTGCTCTTAGCTGACAGGAGTACTACCTTCCATTGTTGTAGCTCATCCACACAGGTTTGATGTGTTCTCAGACTAGTTTGGTCATTTTCTTGTGATTTCTCTCATCAGTGAGGTGTTTCAGTCGACAGACCCTCTGCTTATAGAATGTTGTTTGTACTATGGCATTCTGTGTAAACTCTAGAGACTGTTGTGTATGAAGATCAGCAGTTTCTAAAATACTCAAAACAGCCTATCTGGAACTAAAAAACTCATCCACAGTTATAGAAAAAAATATAACACTTTTCCCCATTTCTGATGTTAACATCATTTAAAGCTCTGTACCTGTACTGTATCTGTTCCTATTAAAGAGGACAGTGTGTGCGTGTAAATAGTACTTGCTAGTGTTTTGAATCCATCTGTACAGTAGGGAGCCCAAGCTTACTGTATGTACCTGCTTCTATTTCTTTTGTTTTGGCTAGAGATCACATTATGCCTTATGTATGGCACCCTGAGGTATTTGTTATATCTGCTCTGTCAACTTTGCATTGTTTTTCTGCACCTCTTTTTCTCATGTTACAAATTCTTACGTTCTGTTATGTTAAGTTATTTAGTTTTTTATGAATATTCTTTTAAAATGTTTGTCCAGGGCTAAATATAGAAGACAAGGATTTGAGTTTATAAGTTTGTACTGTAGATCAGGAAATGTTTGTGGCATCAAGGTGGTGTAGTGGTTAGCACTGCTGCTTTGCACCTCCAGGGTCCAGGTTCGATTCCTGTCTCTGTGTGCATGGAGTTTGCATGTTCTCCCCGTGCTGAGTGGGTTTCCTCCCACAGTCCAAAGACATGCAGATTAGTTCTAATTGCTGTGTGTGCCCTGCGATGGATTGGCACCCTATCCAGGGTGTACCCCGCCTTGTGCCCTAAGTCTCCTGAGATAGGCTCCAGGCCCCCCGAGACCCTGAATATAGGATAAAGTGGTATAGACAGTCAGTGAGGAAATTTTGGCCATGTTGTTAGCATGCTAATATATCTAGGAATATTTTCTGCTTTTTCTATAAGAAAATTTAATGCAACATGAAGCATGAGGTGTGTACCATAAAGTGAATGAGGAAAGCCATCTGAACAAATAACTTCAAGCATGAATTTACTGGAAAACATGCAAATGAAAATACAACAGAATGCTGCTTGTCCACTCACAGCATTTTTGAATAGTCTGAGGCGCTGCGCTTCTGAATGCACATGAATATTAATAGTAAGACCACTCATGACTATCTTTTTGAATGCATGTGTTCATACAGTATAAGTCTACATCGGTGATGATGGAGATGTTTTTCCAAATCATTATATGTTGAGGTGATTGATGACTAATGCGAAGTATAGTGTAAATATTCATATTCATATTATTGCAAGTTTAAACATCGAGAATCATTTTACTTGCAAAATTGGATAATTTGTAGGTGTTTGTTGCACTAGGTACTAACATTTATTCCAACCCCTTTAATTTTATTTCTGGCTCCCTATGTTATCTCTTACAACCAGCTTGCCTTCATAACATAACTAACCTTGTTTTGATTTTATCTGCTTTATTAGCCATATATCTGAATTGCATCTCTGCTGTGAATTGTTTGGATAAAAGCTTCTACTGAATGAACAAATGTAAACTGTTATTTAATTATTGATTGTGATTTTCGTTCCCACCTTATCTTTAGTTGCATTGCCTAAAATCAATTACAGTATGCCTTGGATGAAATTTATATATTGTAGCTGCGGATCCATTGTTAATTTGTCTGGGGATTGAAAGACTTCATTCAGAGAATGAAAAATAGTGAAGAAAGATGGCATAGATTAATGTGTTACTGATGTAGGCACTTTATGGGGTGTTTTGATGAAACAGAAAACTAAAAAGGTTCATTAGATGTTTATTCTTAGCCGAATCCTAATTTTCTGATACTTTTTTTTTTTTCTGGTACATTCTCTATTTTTGCATACAATGTAATATGTCTGTCATTTTGCCTGTTTATCTATCTTGCTAACTAATATTATACTGTATTAGACTGTTGTTCAAGCTTTCACAAAAGGAGTATCATCAATCCAAATTCTCTCTTGGGGAGTTTTTGTTTTAAAATTGTTACTTCAAGTACTAAAGGAAGATGTACTAAGACTGGAAGACTGAGTCATTACTCAGCACTCCATACTGTACATCTAAAGGACATTCATTTTATCACCTAGGTGCTGGAACAGAAACGACAAAAAAATTGTCTTTTTTTGTCCCATTGTCCTATTTGGGCATCTAGCAACACCAGATACTCCTCAACAAATTGGTAGTACAATCCTTACAGTTAAACATGTTGGTGCAACCATCATGGTATGGAAGTATTACTCAGTAGTGGGGACAGGGAGACTGGTCAGAATTGATGGAAGGATGAATGCACCCAAGTATGTTTAAAAAAAAAGCCTGCTACAGATTAAACCTCAGAAAGGGACTCAACCTGAAGCACACCAGCCAAGACAATTCTGGAGTGGCTTTGATACATGTCTCTGAATTTCCATATTAGTAATCCAGCTAAATTATAAAATTGACTTAAAAAATGCTCCTCATCCAATCTGATTGAGCTCAAGAGGATATGATAGGAAGATCTGGAGCAATCACCTAAATACTAAATGTTTTTAGTAGCTTGTAGAGACTTACCCAAGAAATGTATATAGAGTGGAAACTTGGATTACAAACATAATTCGTTCCGGAAGCAGGCTCGTATTTCAAAACACTTGTAAACCAAAGTGAATTTCTACATAAGAAATAATGGAAACTCAAATTATTCATTCCACAGCCCAAAAAATAAATACATAAAAATAATTAATACAAAATATAAAGTAAAACTAAAACAAATTAACCTGCACTTTACCTTTAAAGCAAAAGTAAAAATAAATTCTGACAGATAAGTGTTTCCGTTAATGCGCGCAGGCGCTTTGTGTGTGTGTGTGTGTGTGTGTGTGTGTGTGTTTATGTATGTGTGTGTAGCTAAAGTAAGAAAAGAGGAGGAATGAGTCCCTCCCCTCTCACTCTTCTCGTCTTACACAGTAACCCTTCCTCCTCTCTTATTTGAGTTTTTCACACACACACACACACACACACACACACACACACACACACACACACACACACACACACACACACACACACACACACATTAACGGAAAGACTTTTTTTATCGGAAAAACCTTTGAAAAGAATTGCGACAGAGCAGTGCTTCCATTAGAGAGAAAGAGAGAGAGAGTGAGAGAGTGTGTGGGTGTGTGAAGGCAAGTGGAGGAGGGGTGTTTGTGTGTGAAGGTGAGAGGAGACGGGGTGTGTTTAAGGGGCACGGTGTCCAACGACGCGCACACACGCATAATGGCAGGCTGACACACAGAGAGAGAAAATGTATCTTTAACCTCTCTAATGAGACTTGCTTTTGCTTTACACACACGCGTACACACGTGTTTTATAATGAACAGTACACGCGCACTGTACACACACGCATACAAACACAAAATAAAAGATATTTTACGTGCACACATGTGGTCACAGTGTTATAGTAAACAGTACACACGCGCAAGGATATTGATTAAACCATTGGCTCAGTTGTGATCACGTGATGCTCGGCGTCAAAACAAGAAGCGCATGAATGATACATGATACTCGGTATTTGTAAACCAAGACTTGTCTATTTTTCAAGTCAAAATTTATTAAAAATCTTTGCTCGTCTTGCGGAATACTCGCAAACCACGTTACTCGCAATCCGAGGTTTTACTGTACTACGTTTTTGATATTTAAATAAAAAAGGTTTTACTTAATTTGGTTATTGATTGTTGTAATTAATTAAAATGTTAATTTAATCTATTTTTTATTAAACTAGATTCTTCCTTAGATATGCTTTCTTATATACTTAAAAAGTACTTTCTTATATATTTACTTATATACTTAATTGCTTATGTACTCTCTGAAATACTTTAGTAGATACTGTATTGTTTTTAAACCTTATTGTTGTAAGATTACCACTGTACAGTAAATCCTACAGTTTACTACAACTTGTAGTCAACTACTATAGTAGAAGCAGCGTTAAAGTCAAAATGGTACATGGCATAAAGGTGAAGGCATAAATCTGATTGACATTTATGGAAGACTTCAAGGACAATAATGATGAGACTCTGAATGATGCAGAAGTATTAGGTTATGCATCCGTAAATTATGATTTCAGCTGAGGTGGCTTGTAGCCCACTGCAGTAGTTCCTCTGAATATTCAGTGAGTAGAACGCCTGATCCTAAAAAAATTGATGGGCAATTTCTTTCCAACTTGAGGAAAAGACACACCCGTTGGAACTGTACAACACAATCATTCAAAAACACCACTTGCATTACAGGAACTTGGCTGTGAGTTATTGCCACAGCTCCTGTCCTAACCTTGCTCCAAGGCTTTCCTAGACTTTTCTAGTCTTTCATTTGAAGCTCATGTAGATAATATTACCAGGATAGCATTCTTTCACCTCAGAAATATTGCCAAGT
>JAOVVA010000027.1:8402466-8418947 GCA_028565275.1 Leiocassis micropogon | reverse complement strand
CCTGTGCCAAGTTGTAGTGCGGACTGGGTATTCCGCTGTGGCGACTCCTTGCCGGGAGCAGCCGAAAGACCAACAACAACATATATATATTGTTATATATAAAATAAGAATTCATTTTAGTAAAAATATACCTTGTATTAGGTTGAATTAGTATGCAAAGGCTACACAAAGCCCTGTACACTATAATTCACTATTTAGTTATATTGGAAAGTGGGTACAGGCTCTGTACAGAGTATTATCCAGCAGTCCTTGCTTGTGTGAATTTGTATGATATACAGTACCTGTGAGATCAGGTTCCATTATTAGTTGAAACCAGTGCTGAGGCAATCACAGCTCAAATGAAGCAAAGAAAGTGAAGTAAATCTTTGAGCAATGTCATTCTTTAATCATGACTTGGGAGATCATTGATTTATAATAAACAATACCAGCAAATCTCTCAAAATATTCAGTCATTTTTGTAGTTAAACAATTCTACATATTAATATTTATGGCAACAAAAAGTTAACAAATCTATTGCTTATACAGAACAAAGAACCTCACTCATATTGAATCATCTGAGAGTGAAGAATTATTTTCTTTGGAACAAGGGTGTTCCAAGAATACCTTTTGAGTTTGAGTATGAAGGACATCTTATTCTTTTTTATCGATGGACTTTCTTACACTACAGTACTAAAAACACCACTCATAGTTTTTTACACTAACAATGCTACAATTCAAGACATATTGTGGCAATAATCACTAGGAAAGTTTCATTTGAAAGAACATAATGACATAATGGTCACAAACACACCTAAAAATGCTAATAGAAAACCCACACATATAACATCAAAGTCACCTTGACTTATTTTCCTCTAACCCAGAAGTCCACGTAGAGAATGAGAACTGATGAACTCATATCAGTTATAGTCTGTCTTCTGAATGATCCTTTTCTTCCCTCGTCCATATCATCATGATCACCTCACATGGTTTAGGGGACTACATTGAACAAAATTACTACATTGAACAATGACAACAATGTATTATACTATACCCTTACTGACAGCTGTATAGAAAACAGTGATGACAGATTACCAATACTATGGAAAGAACATTTTCTCCTATAACATCAGAAACATATTAGACCTGACTCTTGGTTCCCTCTCCTCTTTGGAGGACCAATGAGACATTATTGATATCGATAGATATTGTATTGTCTATGGCCTATTATTAAGGGGGAAGAAATAATTTCAGTAGAACTTCAGTAGAAATGTACTGTAATACACATTTAAACATAAATATAGTAGTGAGTGGTGGGTGTAGGGGGTAACAGATATGCCAGGCAACCAGACAGCAAACCATTCAAATGCGACAGTAGATATGAAACAGATGTATTAAATTAAGATGAAGAGGAAAATAAAAAAAGAAAGAAAGTAAAAAAAATACACTGCAATCCTTCTGGTTTCTGTATATGCTGTGTGCATGTATGTTTTTGAATATTATTTTAGTGCTGTGCAGTATGGCTTTCACTTATTTATATAGGTGTTTTGATCTCGATTTCAAATGTTTTAGTAATTTGACTAATACCTTAAAATATGTCTGGTACTTGATTAAACACACACCCACACCCACACCCACACCCACACACCCAACATTACCAAAACCACCCCCACCCCCCACCCCTACGCATACACACCTTACTTTAATTTTGCATCCATGCTTTAAAAAAAATAAATAATAAAATAAAAAATTTGTGAACATTATGACCTGGTTCTAGTAGGTCTGATATTTCTTCTGGCTCATGTTCTGAGTGTAAGGGATATAAACATTCCCTTCCCCAAGCCTCTGCTATTAATTTTTTAATAACAAGGAACCTAAAACTGGCCTGATAAGGTGAACTCAGCATGTAGTAAATGTATTAAAGTCTGCTACTGCAATCTGTTACAGCCTGGCATTTGTGCAATAAAAAAGCTAGTTTGGTGTTTTAAGCAAATCTGTATGTCTTAACTAAGTGGTGTGTCACTGATGACACAGTGTAAACCTAACAGCTGCCAATACTCTATAAAGAACAGTACGGTTGTACTGAATCAGTCTAGTGTTCAGATGATGTATAGATTAAAGACTAATCATTCACTAAAAATAAAAGATTAATCATTCAACAAAAAGATTTTTATTTATTTTAGATAAAAGTCTGACACAATGAAGACAACGAAGTCTAGCGTTTGAGACACATAGCCCAGGGACACAATGATAGACCAAGAGAATTAGAAATGGACATATATTTAATAAAAAATAATGCACCATTTTGTCTGTACAACATTATCTTAGTTTGTGCATATGGAGTGCATAATGTTGTTGAGATCACAGCATAGTATGTGAAATTGAGGTCAGAGACAGGATGTAGACTGCCCAGCACTAAAAAGAGTCAAACACTCATTACAGCATGTAATGTGGTGGCAATAAATGTATAAAATAATTCCTCATGCTCCCTGAACCACTACTTCACAATTTGAGTTCTGGAATATATCCATGTCATCAGGAAAGAAAAACTCCACTGTCATTTAGTACATTCAGGTTGTCAGCTGACTTTAATTTATTGCCTCATAACATTGCTAAGCCTAGACCTGACCAACTGAAGCAAACCAGATCATAAAACCCAATCTAGACTCATCAAACCACATTACTTTTGTTTATTGCTCCAAAGGCCAATGTTTTGCTCCACAGCAAATTGAAGCCTTTTTTAGTAGTCTAAAAACACTTATTTAGTTTAGCCTTAATCCTGTGAATTATATTAAAATAGTTGTGATTTCTACTGTTAAATATCAATTTATTTATTATTTTTTTATAATGCAACTTCACCAAGTGTTTACAGTATGTGATCTCTGCTCATGGTCATGATCAAGTTTTTTTTCTGACCACATTTCATTTGAGAAGTTGACAGTTCTGCACTATCGTTCCATTAACTCAATTTAAATAATTCCAATTTGTTCTTTGCTCAACCTAGACTAATTAATTAATTTCTTCTTTTTCTTCTGTTTAAAACGAAAGAGTAAAATAAAAAGGAACTATACTTTTGTTCTTAGGTCAATGAATAATAGCAATATACACATTATTATTATTATTATTATTATTATTATTATTATTATTACAAAAAGAAATTACAGAGTATTATATTATATATATATATATATAGTGATACTATTCAGGATAAACACTGATGTGTCTCAACGTGGTAAAAGTATAGTAAATGATGGAAAGATTTATAAAGAAAGTATTATATAAAGTATGTATTAACAATAACAGTTGTTTGAGGTACAACCTCAATATTTATGTTGTATTCTGGCTGCTTTATTCGTCTCAGGGGTTAAATACAACGAAGTGCTATTTGTATTGTAACATGAAAAAACCCACATTAAAGTTATGAAGTTTTTCCATTTTCAGCTGATTGATTAGCATTTACTTATAAGATAGCCACATAATATACAGGGTCACTGACTTTTCCTGTGGTGGCCCTTCCATACGGGCACCAAATACACTCAAGGGCCACTTCAATAGCAACATTTGTGCAGTTAACCCTAGTAACCAATCAAGAGATTCTGTTAAAGTTAACAGGAATCAATGTGATCACAGTGATTGTGGCATGGTTGTGGTGCCAGTTGGGGTGGTTTGAGCTCCTTGTTGATGTGGGACTTAGGAGGAAAATAACCAGAGTGGTCCAAGCTGACAGGAAAGCTAAGGTTATGGAAATTTAAACAATAAGGTGAAAACAATCTTATTTTCTTTCATTACATTCAGTGCTTTCTTCTTCAAAAGGCAGATGTGCCATAATTGACATGTTGCATTTCTTGACATTATAGTTTCCAAAATTTACATTAGACATTGGGTCCAGAGAGATATTGTAACCTTGTGGTCAATAAAGAGAACAACAAAAACACTAAAGGGCTCATTTGGGCAGGGTTTTGCTTAGGTTTGCGATATAAACATGAAAAAGGAGCAGCGAGACTGATACCGTAACAAACAGCCAGGTTGGCAGGTTTGTGGTTTTCAAGCCAAAGTAAGATCGTTTAAAATTACTAAATGACTGCCAATATCTTGTTTTATAGCAAATAACTGGAATTAAAACTACAGCAACTGTCTGAGAGACTACTCTCATTCATGTGGTAAAAGGAAACTAAAACCCAAGACAAAATCTAGAAACCTCTTATTAAATATTTAGAAGCTTTAACTGGAAATACCTTATTAAAGTGGCACGAAATATGTTATCATTTTGTAAAGATAAGTTAGAATACACTTTTATTGGCTCTTAGTAGACTATGGAATTAATCGACCCATTATATTTTCTGCTCATCTAGTCCCTGAGGCAACACCGCAGTCCTCTAATACATCCAGCATATCCATGATCCATGATGTCAAAAAAAGTTCTATTAAATAGTTCTATTAAATTGTTTCATTTGTGGTTTGGATCCTGCGAAGACCTCCTATGAACATGTCTCTGGTTCTTTTTTTGTGACATGCTCCTGAATGTAGGTATTATAAAACTCAAGATATATCATTAGATCCTTAAGTGCCACTAGGGTTCTTTATTATGTCTGAGAATTTTGCCTTTGCAGTGGTCTTTGTAGGAAGCACACATCTAGGGGGAAAAGCTATGGCAAGGAATTACTTTCATCTGTAAAGCACCCACCAAACTGTGGATTTGTGGAGCCCTTTATAAACCCATTTTTTCATTCCTTTTTTTAATATTATTTTTGACAGACCACATTATTTAAAACAATGCTCTGAACCACATTATACTTAAATAGAACCAAAGCTACTTTTTTGCTCTATGGCCTGATCATGAAAATATAACACAACTAAACCACAACAAACAATAATCAATTTAGTATAAAATTTACAGGGATATTAATGAGTAAATTCTAACTAAGAATGATTTCCTCATGTTGATTATACCAGTGAGAGACGCGCACTAAGATCGAGCAGGGGAGACGATTACCCACAATTCCACAGCACAAGAGAGAAAAACCATTGGCTCAGTTGTGATCACGTAATGCTTGGTGTCAAAACAAGAAGCACATGCGTGATACATGATACTCGGTATTTGTAAACCAAGATTTGTTAATTTTTCGAATCTAAATTTATTAAAAATCTTTTTTTGCATCTTTTTCAGTTTGCTTTCAAATTGTCTCATTCAAATATAATTACAGACTGTAAATATATGCTATAATGAAGTGCTGTGCAACATGCTGTCATCCCATGTGTTATTATAATAATAATAATAATAATAATAATAATAATAATAATAATATTAGATAAAAATAGATGATGACCGTTTCCTTGTATATAGTTAAATTATTATAGCAATATTTTGCTTCCTTGTTTGGGGCTCATTTTCCATTCATTTGTTGTTCAGCAAAACCTCGGCTGACAGGAGTGTGGTTAAGGTGCAACTGCCTCAGTAAAGGGTTATAGATGCCTGTAACATTCTGAGACTAATTACAACTCTGCAATACCTTGGTGACCTGGAAAGATTTGCTCGTAAGTTAATGGGTATTTTATAACTTTGTCTCCAGGTCTAAACTAATTCCAGGAACTGTACATTAGATGTAGTATTTCTCGTTTAGGCTTAGATTAGGATCATTCCTATGTTTTCTTGTTTAAAATAAAAATAGAAGTGTAAATAATGAACATAAATTGATGATTAATTTAGCATGATATATATATATATATATATATATATATATATATATATATGGCAAATTACTATTTATAATTAAATAAAGGAAATAACCCAAGCAATCAGCTCCTGCAGTAAACAATGTTAATACCATTACATTAGTTAAATGAATGATAAATACGACTGACACCTTAATCAGTAGGGGTGCGACTGGACTTCTTTGTGCAAACCTTTGATATTTAATAAAGGTTATACCAGTAAAGCGATTGGGCCCCTAACTCACTACATAGAGAATGAAGTTTACAATTAAAAGGCAGTGAATCAGCCAATGCTCACTGAATTTTGTGCATAC
Organism: Leiocassis micropogon; assembly: GCA_028565275.1. NCBI lineage: Eukaryota > Metazoa > Chordata > Actinopteri > Siluriformes > Bagridae > Leiocassis > Leiocassis micropogon. The sequence goes on along the minus strand of JAOVVA010000027.1, from coordinate 8,412,945 downwards.
ACCCACACTTACATAAGCCGAGAGATCTGGATCTCTTGTCTTGTTCCAATTTTAAATGAAGAAAGGTCAAACCATTTGGGAGTTATGGAGATCTGTTTGGGACCTGATAAAAACAGATTTCCCCATAGGAATCCATTCATTTTGCACTGTGGCTGATTTTTCCACACAAAAAAAGCCTACTGAATGACTTTGGATAAATTGCCACCCTGACCCTAATTTTTGAAATATACATCCACAAGACATTCCAGAAAGTTAAACCCTCCTCTAGCAAACAGTCAAAGGACAAAATCTGTATCCTGAGAAACAAGTATCAGAAGCATCGAAATGTCTTAATATTTGTGTCAATACCAGTTTGAGGTTGCAGTCTCTCCGCCCGTGAGTTTGCTGTGCAGGGGGATTGGTGTTGCAGTGGGGCCAAACTACACCCCTCCACTCACACACTCATCAATATCAATGCTTAAATCTTAGGAACTGTGTAGGCTAGGGAGGAGCTGCTTTGCCTGATTTGCCTACGAAAAGCGGTACATAATTATGCCCCTACTTTAAAATTTCTCAAGAAAATGTTAATATTCATAGCTGAAGATAAATAGAATGTTCCATTATGTACAAGTGTGATCTTGACACATCATGTGGTAAATTTATTTGTGGTGATGTGTGAAGACTTTTTTTTAATCACGAAAACATAAGAAGTTAATCAAATTTTAAATGTTAATGTTAGCTTATTTATTATATAGAATTGCTTATTCTGACTGGTAACAATGTGTTTATGTGAGAAAGTTATCATGGCTGCAAACAAATAATATTCTTAATATAATATAAATGAATATTAATATTCATTTAGAATATAAATGCACAATCTTTTTGCTAATGCACCAAATATGTTATTGCTAATGCTAACAACAACATTACAAGGACTTTTAGGGCAGATTCTCTATGCGATCTAAGAGTAACAGTAAACAAATTTAAATCTGAGCTATTATTTAACAAAAGGATCTGAACTTAAAGCTCAAATATACTGTAACAGCGTTCATTTTTCACTCATTTTTAGTGAAGGTGGATAATAAGCAATATAGACCTCCTCTTATTTATATAATTAATTGACTGCTGTATATCGGTTTTGTATTTAACACTCTTACTTCTAGTTTATTTTATTCTCGTTCATTTTAGTAACATTCAGCAAATTGCAGAATTTAAAAAAAAATTCTTCCCTTATAAAATACACAGACTAAAATGCAGCTGTTTTTCATAATGAAAAGAATTCTTATGGACGTTGGTGTTAACACTGCTTTTTTTAAGCCTGGAGATCGAGGAAATCTTGGCAACACTTAAAGACTTCAGATTGTTGTCTTGTTGCAGGGTTCATCCACATTTCATTTTCAATATTATTTTTCAAATTCAGGTTTTGTAGATAACTTGCAAAATTGGGATACATTTGCTTTTTTTCCATTAAGATTCACCTAAGGCACATAAGATGCTATTTCCCTTGCCTTCCTCTGCATTGATTATTTCCTGTGAAGGTCACTTTGACTGTCAACAGCAAAGTTTTCACAACCGAGAGTTTCCCAAACCCTGCAGCACCTCTGTCATTAATCTCATAGAACAGACCCATAACTGAGGCTCAGAGCAGGAGGTGGCAGACTACAGAGAGCGTCATGGGACAAGCTGCTCCTGTGAACTGCCAGAATTACTAATGCTTTTTTAAGACACGCTCATCTTGGCTAATGAGCATTAGTGGGTATGATGAGCTTTTAAAAGCTCTGCACGCTCCATGGGGCTGCAGTAATGAACTCGGCTGCACTCTCTTTCAATCCTGTATGTACCCTCCTCCTTCTGCACCATCAGACCTGCTGGTGTCCTGCCAGATCCCTTTGCAAACACTAACCAACAGCACACTAATCATATCGAAAAAGTTTTAATCACTGGAGTGTTCCTAGTAGAAGTAAGTCAAGGTAACTGGGCTTGTGTTGTAATCATGAAGACGATTTGCTATTCAGAAGTGATTAAGTCTTCAAGATTATAAAGCCTGATTTATACTTGTTGTTAACTATAAGTGTGTGTGCAAGAAGGCTGCTGTGTGTATTATAAGGTTATTTGGTGCATCCACGTACTCGGAAATGAATGTGGTACAAGACCACTGTAAATATTAGTGGCAGTATGTCTATATAAACAAACTAACATTGTATATCAAACTATATCCTACTTATGTCCTATTTTAGACCACTATTAACACTAGAAGCGCAGAGTACCGGTCATTAGACCGCAATGGGGGAAAAAAAATACTTTCATGACTTTTCCTACATACAAACACTAATGCTTTTGCAAACTATTTCTTCTAACACTAATGTTTTTTTTGGTTTGAGACCCAGATCATAACAACAATCGCAATTACAGCAGAAGGTTTTTAGGACAATGAGTGTCAACATGTGTGGTGAAGGTAAAAGATTATACACTCAGTGGCCACTTCATTAGGTACACCATTCTAGTACTTTGTTGGACCTCCTTTTGCCTTTAAAACTGCCTTAATTCTTCCCAGCATCAACATGGTGCTGGAAATTAGGAAATCTTTGGAAATAGAGATGTTGGTCTATATAGACATGATGCAGTTGCTGCAGATTTGTTGGCTGCACGTCCATGATGCGGCTCTTCTGTTTCACCACATCATAAAGGTGCTTTACTGGATTGAGATCTGGTGACTGTGAAGGCCATTTGAGTACAGTGAACTCAATGTTCAAGAAACCACTTTAAGATGATTTTAGCTTTGTTACCTGTATTAAACAGCTAGAAGAATATCAGAAAATGGGTACACTGTGGTCATAAAGGGATGAACATGGTCTGCAAGGATTCTAAAGTACTAAGGGGCCAAAAGAGTGCCTAGAAAATATCCCCATACAAATACACCACCAGCAGGAGCCATGCTTTCAGATTTATGCAAATTCTGACCCAACCATCCAAACGTCGCAGCAAAAATCGAGGTAGAATAAAGCAACATTTTTCCAATCTTCTATTTTGGAGAGCCCATGTGATTTGTAGCCTCAGTTGCCTGTTCTTAGCTGACAGGAGTGGCACCTGGTGTTGTCTTCTGCTGCTGTAGCGCGTCTGCTTCAAAGTTCAACATGTTGTGCAGTCAGAGATGCTCTTTGGCATACCTCGGGTATAACAAGATATTTGAGTTACTGTTGCCTTTTTATCAGCTCCAGCCAGTCTGGCCATTCTCCTCTGACCTCAGGCATCAACAAGGCATTTTTGCCCAGAGAACTGCCACTCACTGGGTTTTTTTTTTTTTTTTTTCAGACCTTCCTCTGTAAACCGTAGAGATGGCTGTGCATGAAAATCCCAGCAGTTCAGCAGTTTCAGAAATAGTTCAGTCACTAATTCAGTTCAGTCACTTAAATCACCTTTCTTCTCCATTCTGATACCCTGTTTAAACTTCAGCAGATTGTCTTGTCCTTGTCTAAATGCATTGAGTTGATGCTGATTGGCTGATATTGGCATTAATTAGAAACTGAAGATGTGTACCTAATGAAGTGGCCAGTGCGTGTATAGTTGCACCATAACACAAATCTAGTAAAATTTACTTAAGGAAATAAGGCCATAAATATTGGAAGAAACATTTTTTTTTCATTGAACAACTACAGGTGGCATGGTGGTGTAGTGGTTAGCACTGTCGCGTTGCACCTCCAGGGTCTGGGTTCGATTCCTGGCCAGACTCTTTGGCCAGACCCAAAGACATGTAGGATAGGTTGATTGGCGTTCCCAAATTGCCCATAGTGTGTGAATAAGTGTGTGAGTGTGTGTATGTGTGTATGCCCTGCGATGGCCCTAAGCCTCCTGGGATAGGCTCCAGTTCCCCCTGACCCTGAATACAGGGTAAAGTGGTATAGAAGATGAGTGAGAGTAAACAACTACATTGTGCTTGAAATGAAACACTCAAGATGTGAAGTCAGAATTTTCAGCTTTAATTCAAATAGGTTGACAAAAAGTGTGGCACCACATCTTGAATGTTTTGTTTAAAATCCAATGTGGTGGTGTACGGAGGCCAAATGCCAAATTATTTATCCTGATTCCAAAGTTGAACTTGACTGTACTGTATATAGTTATACACTTGATGTCGTGCAACATCCATGAATAAAGGTAGTTCTGGTTATTAGTTACATTATAACAGTTCTTATGCCATGCTTATAATATTCCTTCAAAAAACCTGTTTATTCTCTCCCTATTGAATCTAATAAGACAAAAAAGCAGTTTTCATGTTAGTCAGAAACAAGGAAACTCACAATTTAGAATTTATTTTTTGGTAACATCACAATGACAATGCATGGAGACTCGATTATTTGGAACATCTGCCAAGTGTGAGTTGTTTCTATAGAAACAGTTACTGTATATATTTTTACTATATAGGTCTGTTATGTATAATGTAAAGCCAAACCTACTGTTTAGTCCCTACTGTTATAAAAATTGACTAATACTTTGTGATCATTCAGCAGTGTTGTGGTATAAATAAAAAATACTTTATATTTATAAACTTTATTTTGAAAGACTGAGTGAGTGAATCAGATTACATGAGGTGGTGACCAGTGGTGTAGTTCAGTGAAAAGTAGAGGATTATGGCTAATTTTTCATGATCCAATGCTGATCTTTTCACTACCACCTCACATGTTGTTGTTGGTTCCCGGTGAGGGGTTGCCACAGCAGACTATCCGGTCCGCACATACAGTACAAGCTTGGCACAGGTTTTTATGTTCTTCCTGACACAATCCTCCCATTTTATCCAGGCTTGGGACCGGCACTGCATCCAGTGGCTGGGGTTTGGGCACTGGCTGGGAATCGAACCCAGGCCTTCCGTATGGCAGGCGAAACACCTACCGCTGAGCCACCAGTGCCTTTACGCGCAAATGTAGCACCAGGGCGAACTTATAAACATATCAATAAATATGATCCTAAACATTCCTGTCTATGTATTGTAAATACTGAATACACCATGGTCCTAACAAACAGCATTAAATTCCAGTGTATATTGTATGAGATGAATAATGTATGGAAAAATGTCAGTAAAGCCTACCTTTACATTTACAGAACTTATTACACCCTTATTAAAGTTACCTGAGTTGACTTGTTGCCTCTTGGGCAACACACTAGGCCCAGGGCAAGTTTCAAATTTGTTTTCTGTCAGCCCCCTTTGGTGCATCACACAGGCGAGACTGTGAAATAAAAATGAAGACAAAGTACTAGCTTTTCAGTTCTTTCTGCACTGCACTCTGTTCCATCAATAACAGCAGTCTCACACAGTCATGCACACTGCGAGATAGAAGGACAGAGAAAACAAAATCATAGTGTGAAGTAAAATAAGTATTTGAACACTTTTCTTTCTGTAATACTATATCACCATTACAAATATCTACTTCAAATTTACACAAAATGTCGTTTGACTTTGTAAAGGTTTGTTCATCGGGGGAAAGGTATAATGAGCCAGGAATGATCCATATTAGTACTTTCTTGCAAAGCTGTTGTTGGCAGTTAAAGCTTCGACATCTACAGTAAAAGTAATTAGCGTTCTGTAGCATTTTGGTTTGGTTAGCTTTTGGTCAGCTTTGGTCCATTCCCCTTGGCAAATTGTCTTCATTCCCCAAACGTAAAAGGGTTTTTCTGACAGACTAGAAATTTCTAAATGATACAATCTTCAAGGCCTTTTGATGTTTCCTTCAATGATGTGTAATTCCACAGCACCATTTACACAGAATCAGACCCATATCCTGATCCTCCCACCTTTGTACTTCACTGTGGGTACAGTATGGTGTTCGTAGGATTTACAACCCTTCTTTTAAAAACATGAAGAACTAAATTTTTTAAATCACATTTTAATTTCATCTGATCATTAGAATACATGGTCGTCAAAATGTACATTAGTTGTTTAGAGGCTTCTGGATGTCTCTTTCTCTCTCTCTCTCTCTCTCTCTCTCTCTCTCTCCCTATTTGTAGGTTGTAGGAACAAAGATGATTGTGTCATTGGTTTTTGCTGTACTTAATGTGTAATTCTGAAACTCTTTTTGAATTTGCCTCATTATCAGTAGTCTGAGAGTATGCTGTGTAATCTTCCATGACACTCCTGTACAGGGATGATTACTATTGGTTACATGAATTTTCCTGCATTTGGCTTCATCAGTATTGTCAAACCAGTTGTACTGACAGGATCATGATTTTATACTTATTGCATGAAATCATGCTAACCAGTGGCAATGTCTTTTATAATGACATCAGGGGCAGTCAGTATTTTCAGTATTCATATTAAGAATTCATTTTTATGTAACCTATACAGCGGAACCCTGGCATACAAATTAAATTTGTTCCAGATACAAGTTCTTAAGGCTAAAATTTGTATTGTGATACAAATTTTCCCATAAGAAATAATGTAAATGTAGATAATCTGTTCCAGCCACCCAAAAATATTGCCAATATTACCAATTTCCTACGCTATAATCGTGTTTTTGCGCATAACAACAATGAAAGCATTTAGAAAAAGACATGAAAATGAAGTAAAATTTGAATTGAATAAACATTAAACCTCATGTAACCTTAATTTATGATTTTTCTTGGCACCGGCTGCTTTTTTTTAGTGATGATTTCTTTCTTACCCATGGTGCTACAGTATGTCTTCACTAAATCTTCCACAAAATGCAAAAAAAAAAAAAAAAAACTTTTTTTTTTTTTTTTTTTGGTAAACTTGCTATGCTTGGCTTTCCACTGACGCAAAGTTTTAAATGGCTCCCGGATGTATGCGGAATGTAGGCGGCATGTTAGAAGTAGATATACTGTAAGCTTGTAGTCTACAGGTAATAGTTTTTCTATAAAGTCATAGCAGTCTTCAGTAACATCTTACTGTACTTCTACTTATCTGACATAAATTGCACAAATGTGTTGCAGCATACAACATGCATAATTATCATCTTTGCAGCTTTGTGGTAACCTCTCTTGCTAATTGAGAAGAGTTTCTTACAATATCCTTTTTTTATCAACAAGGAATATTGTTGACTTGTTGATAATTGCTGATAATTTATTTCATCTGCACATTATTACCATCTGACAACCAGATGCAGCTCATGTTCTAGCCACACAGCTGTTGTTAATCAAAATAACATACTTTTTCCATTTAGCCAGGAAATATTCCAACTTAGAAATGTTTATTAACAGTGATCAAAATAACGTTATATAGACATTTTTGCAAATTAGCAAACAAGCTGCATGTGAGGTCAATCAGAGTAATTTGTGCACATTTCCTTTATGTCGGCAAGATGTGCATGCTATCAAAGGAGTAACATCCATTAATTATCCATCAAATGTTTGATTGTGTATTCTAATTCGTGACTGATGATGAACAATCAATCTGAATCTGAACAATCAATCTACACTTTTGCTTTATGAAAATAACCAATAAAATCATGCATCAGAAAGAAGCAGCAACTCTTGACCAGAGATTTAGGTAGGGCCAGATGACATTAACAACAATAAAAAAAATTAAGTCAAAAGGCAATCATACTTGATTTAGTTGAGAGTCAACAAGACTTGTACAAATCCAGCTTGTACAAAACCAACTATGTACACCAATTATTTAACAACTAAAAGATACTAAGTGTAGTTTGGTCTAAAAGTCAGCGCCTCCAACATATTTGACTAATTTACAAAAATTCAAACAATACAGTTGCCTTAGCTGATCGAACTGGCACAACACTGTTTAATTCACGTATCTTTCAGATATGCAATTATTTCAATCATGCAAAGAAATCAAAATTAGATTAGTTTCTGTTTGATAACATCTGATGTGTGTCCACTTAAATATGAACCTCATTTTTAGCAATAACTTCATCAATCTTCAATCTTCATTTCCCTCCCCAATTTAAAAACAATATCAATATTTAAAAACAACCACACATTTTCTATTCTACTTATCCTCTACAGGGTCATGGGAGGGTTGGAGCATATCACAGGAGAACCAGGGGACATGGTGGGGGACACATTTGATGGGATAGTAACAGGCAAAATAAGGGCTGTCCACATGCCATCACTTACTGTATACTAAATCATGTATTTTCTATCATATAAAAATATTTTTACATTTATATAAACATTCTATTTAAAAACATAAATTTGAATGTTGTGTAGAATAGTGAGGAATATGTTAGTTAGAACCAGAGTTAACATAGATTTTTAAACCTTATGAAATATTTTGGCTCTGTTCTCTTAATTAAAAAAAAAAAGCCTTTATTTGTTACATACGTTACAACACAGTGAAATTCTTCCCTTCGCATATGCAGAACATGGTCATAACCCGCTGAGCTACCACTACCACAGTCCTAGACGAGGATAAATTCAATCAATCGACCTCTGGGTTATAGGCCCAGCACGTTCCACTGCACTCATATATTGTTCTACAAGGGTGAACAAATCAGTAGCCCAGGTAATTGTGACAAGCAAATCTATTGGTTTAGTTTTTTATTGACAGTTAGCAGTCAGGTGAAGCAGTCAGACAAAGAAAACGGCCTATTCCACATTTGCATAGCAAATGCTTTAATTTGGTGTGTAGATATTCTTTCACATTAATTTTTTATTCTAGGTCATCGACTGCACCTTGATGCTGTAACTATAGTACACTTTCAAATGCCACTGCATGCCGCACTGCACACACTGGCCATAGCTTGATCTGCTGTTGTAGAATGGATTAATGAACATGCAAAAGTCTTTTCAGAATCAGGAATACAAAAACCAAGGAGAAGTGATGTGTATTGTCATTTATCTATGTGCCACAAGCAATCAACTTCAAATCTATTGCATGAAATAAAGACATGGTCAGAAAAAGTGCAGAACACTGCAGCTAATAAACAAAACGTTGTCATGAGCTTGCTGACATGCAGGCACAAACATGATAAGAAGCAAGGCAGCTGTCTTATTATTATTATTATTATTATTATTATTATTATTATTATTATTACTATGTCCAACCGTGTGATATACAGTTTAAGTGATAATCCACTCTAGGTTATCCCTTGTGTTTTATTACCAGTGCTAAGAAAATGGAAGTATAACAAGATCCCTTAAGCCCTATTATTTAAGTTAATATGTGAATGTGTGTGTGTGTGTGTCACCTTTGGAATTTTGTGCTTTTAAGTATTAGATCAAAAGGATGAACTGCCAGTTTTCATCTTGAGGAAAAAAGCCTGTTCCTTTGTGCTCTACTACTTTCACTGCAATTAATGCAAATCTCCCTCACCACCTGTCTATGTGTGTGAGATCCTGTGTTGACTTCATACTTGCAGGGGAGACATTATTCCTGTCTTCAGAGTCAGGAGGATTTTTCACACATACATATAAATTCCTGAATTCCCTGAAACATCCATTAAATAATTTGTTTTATACAATAAAGCATAAACAAACTCAGATAAAGAATACAAACATAGGATCATTTATTCTTTTGGCAACTGTTTCTGGTCGCAGAAAGCGTGAAGCCTATACCAGGGGACTCGGGGAACGAGGCAGGGAACACATGTGCCAAACCATCACAGGGCACTTAAGCACACACACTACAGGCAATTTGGGCCCTCCAATTAGCCTAATCTGCATGTCTTTGGACTGTAGGTGGAAACTGGAGTATCCGGAGGAAACCTACTGTACCAAGCATGGGGGTCTGGCCGTGGTACTGTACTGTATATGTAAGGAGCTGAGTTTATCATTAATAAATTGTTAAAGTACAGTACAATAACATCCAAAGAAATTTATGCTAAACAAGATTACATGACCATCAATTTTATTGAATTATGGTCAATGTATTTTGTTTATGACCTATGAAATTTAACTATAAAGATTAGTATAAAGGTGAGAATGGGCTAAACTCTCTTTTACCGACATGCCATAGAAACTGATGGGAATTGTGCACTGTAGAAGATTATTATTAGTGAAAGCACTGCTAAAAGCTTTTTTTAGAAAGTTAGATTGAAAGTTGTATTGTATATAAAGGATTTCTATACCATTTTCAAAGTATGTACTGCGTATACTGTATGTGTTGTGAGAGCTGGCAATATTGAAAGAGATAAATTACATTCTTACGGTGGTCGAGAAGTGCAAAACAAATTAACCAATCCAAATCCAACATGTCTGATTGGCTGATTGGAGAACTGCATGTGTAGTTTTGCTGGTGTTCCTAATAAAATGAACATGAATGTACTGTATAATGTTGAGCTATTGCTTCTAAAATATACGGTGGCCGGGAAGTGCAAAACAAATGAACAAAACCCAAAACTAGATAACAAATTAAAAAACAATCAGCCAATCAGACAGACACACGGCATCAAACATCAGAATGAAAAAAGTGTGATCTCTGTGACTTAAGCTATGTGATGAATGATGGACCATTGGTTCATTTGAGTAGTTCAGAAACTGTTGATATCTTCAGTTTTTTCACACATAACAGTCCTTAGGGTCTACAGAGAGTGA
>JAOVVA010000027.1:8357167-8371228 GCA_028565275.1 Leiocassis micropogon | reverse complement strand
AAAAAGAGCTGAGGATGTTTCCGGTTCATGCCTATTTATAACCTCCAGGTGCACCTAGTCAAATGACATCACCTGACCGAGGTTATATATGCCAAAATTTTTGCCGTGTTTGACACACATGCTTCAACAAGCAGTCACGCAAAGATCGTTCCCATAGCGTTTTCACGCAGCATCGAGTGTAGCTTTTGAATAGGAACTATAACCATAGCTCGTATCTATGGTGACAAGGTTAACAACAGTAAACTAAACAAAAAATTCAATAGAACAGATGCAGCACAAGGAAGCATGTGAAATAAGCATTATATATACTGTAGTCCTTCTTCTTCTTTCATCTGCTCCCATTAGGGGTCGCCACATCAGGCCATTTGTCTCCATCTAACTCTGCCTCCCACATCCCTCTTTGTCACTCCTCCCTCCTGCATGTCCTCCCTCACCACATCCATAAACCTCCTCTTGGGCCTTCTAACATTCTCCTCCTGCCTGGCAGCTGCATCTTTAACATTCTCCAGCCCTACACATATTCAAATCATATTAATCTGACCTCTCTTACAGTACTTTGTTCCCAAACCGTCCTACCTGCTCTATCCCGCTAATATACTTATTGCTAATCATGTCCATTCTTGACTCTCCTAAAGCAAATCGCAGCATCTTTAGCTCTGCCACCTCCAGCTTTGCTTCCTGTCTGTTTGTCAGCTGCAACATCTCCAAACCGTACAACGTTGCTGGTCTCACTACCGTCCTGTAAATTTAGCACAAGCCAATGTTGTCCTAGTGTCTCAAGTCCGGATGATTGTGTCAGGAAGGGCATCTGGCGTAAAATACGTGCCAAATCGATATGCTTAACATGAAAAGCTCTATATTTAGTGCATACAGATGAAATTAGATGGGACAAGGTGCACGTGAATACAATTATTGCCTTTATTTAAGATCCCTTGTTTAGTTAGTCTTTGTCTTGCATCATTTTTGTTATTGTTATTCTGTTCTGTTTTAGTTATTACTGTTTATTATTCCAGGAACTGTTCTATTGACCTGTGCTATTATTAAATTCTGTGTTATTAAATTCTTAACATCTGAGAGTCTATCACATCTGTGTATACATTTCCTGATACCATATTCTTCTTCTTTTTATAATAATAATAACAACAACAACAACAACAACAACATCATCATCATCATCATCATCATCCTCATTATTATATGTTATTCACACCCCTGGTTTCCTCAAGTGATGTACAAGACAAGTTGGTTTAGTTGTGTCTAGACCACAGTTAGAAAACTGCAAAGGAATTGCAAGACATAATGTGCACATGAATGCATAGCCACACACACACACACACACACACACACACACGCATGTATGAAACTGGTCAATGTCATAACTTCCCATTTCCAGCTCTGTGCATGAATTTTTACTCTAACTCCTATGATGAGTCAGGACACTTATTTAGACTTATATAGAACACGGGAAGAAGATGAAAAGAAAATTGAGGATGGAGGAAGAAAAGTGAAGAGGAGAGGAGATGAGAGGTGAAAATTAGACCAGAGTAGAGGAGTGAAAAATATAGAAAATTGTGCGGAAATAAAGGCAGCAAAGAAGGACAAGCAATGAGAAAGAAGAGGACTCTGAGACAAAAGTAAAAGAGAGGAAAGCCAAGCAGGCTGTCTGCCTCCGCAGCGGGGGAGAGAGTCAGTGTTCGTATATGGAGCGAGGAACAAGGTCAACACTGCCCACGGCAGATCATCAGACTCCCAGAATCCTCTCAGAGTCCACTATTCAGCACGCGGATCATAGCAGGTGGGAGGAAATGCCTATGACCTGAAATCAAAAATTCTTTTAAGAGTAAAGAGTGGGTTATTTACAGTAATATATGGAAAATGAACTGGGAGGGGCTATATAATGTAAAAAAGAGTAATGGAGTTCAAAGCAAACTATTCCCTTAGTGTCCTGTCAATTTGTATTGTCATACAATTCATATTCTCACAAAACAAAATAGAATACTTAAAGGGTTGTATGTGCAGCATGGGAAAAGAGGGAAAAACTAGAATTTCATTGTAGAATAAATTGTGTACAGAATAGTGATGTAGTAAGATCCAAGTCTGAGACCACGTTATACAGTATATCTTTTTTTTATTACTTCATTTAAAACTCACTCTTATTCTCACTCACTCATCGTCTATACCATTTTGTTCTGTATACAGGCCTATCCCAAGAGACTTAGGGCACAAGGCAGGGTACACCCTGGACAGGGTGCCAATCCATTGCAGGGCACAAACACAATCACATACTAATTAACCTACTATGGGGAATTTGGGGATTGCCAGTTAGCCTAATCTGCACATCTTTGGACTGTTGGAGGAAACAGGAGTACCCAGAGGAAACCCACCAAGCACAGAAAGAACAGGTAAACTACTAAGCCACTGTGCTGCCTTATTTAAATCTAGACATAAAAATAATCATTTTATAATTTAAAAAAATAATAATGTTGAATATCTAAGATTCTGCACTATTTTAAAAACATATGTAATACTGACCATGTTAACTCCTTTGTACCTAAGGTTGCTTCCACTAAAGCAGAGAGAGAGTAAGAGAGAAAGAAATTAATGTAGATACATTTAAGATTCAAAATAAACAATGCCTTGAAATTGTTGCATTGAAATTAGAAAATGCATAATAGAAGTATTTTCACATAATAGTTTTAGACCTGAAGACCCCAATGTACATGGAGCTGACTGTGCATCAGTTAAAGAAGACACATCTTGGGAGATTGTTTACCAGTAAGAATTTATCTAAAGCTGAAGAGATAGGGTTCAAATTTGCACACTGTATGACACAACTATCAATTATACATTTTGGATCATGCAAATCTAGTCATAATAATTTGCACTTATAGAGTATTTCTCCTTTGACGAAAAAATAAAGACAAGCCACCATGCTAACAAATTAATAAATAAATATATGTGCGATTTATAACAATGTGTATACATGCAAAAAATATATAAATTAAAAATAAATAAAAATACTTAAACATATTTGAAAAATAACCCTTTTTATCATGTGCTTTGGCATTAGCAGGGATACAGATTACAGAGTAATTTCTCACCCGTCTCCAGAGTAGTTTTCTGCTCACACCCCAAACACCGTTGCTCTTATAATTTGCTATACTAAAAGGCCAAGCCAATTTCAGCTTCTTTCTTACTTATCAGCCATTTTCTTTAAAAGAGATTACTTTCTCCCCCTCCCCTAAAAAAAAAAAAAATCCAATACCTTCTTATAATAGAGCATGTAATGGCTCTGTCTGTGTGATAGCTTAATGAAAGAGACTCAGCGTACACACATTCACACAACCGAATAAGACAAGTCACAATGAAACATCTCAATATCAATTATTGCAGTGCAGCCAATTACTGTGATTGTGTGAGCCTGCCTTTCTTTCCCTCATTCCACGTCTAATTAAGATGGGGGTACGAGCTGTGATAAATGTCCTCTTGCTGAACGTTTAGAGTCCTGCTCAGCAGGGGTTCTGCTGTGAATTCTGTTTTACAGACATTCGTTTTTAACATTTGCTGCAAGTACAACAACTGTCTTTAAAGAGAAACAAAATCTGAATTTGAAATGTGGTCCTGCTTTCATCGTGTTTGCTGGGAAATTGTCTAAAAAGAAAAACCTGCAGCATCTGCCTTATTTTTATTCAGGTACATTCAACCACCAAACTGCACCTCAATAAAGCTTTTGCTTTTGTCTGCTAACCTCATGGGTTATAACATGTGAAGTTGTATGATGCATAAACAGACATCATACAGGACTATGATAAGGTGCTGCAGCCCACTAAACAAGTAAAACTAAAACTGGTAGATGAGGAGGCTGATGATGCCACAACCATTTGTGTCTGGGGTCCAAAATTAGCAATGCTTTCTGGGTGTCACTGGGTGTCCATACAGATGATGTTGGATTAATTTTTAGGTTTGCATGATTAAAAAAAATAAATTAAAAAACTTAAATAAACAGAAAAACAAGTAAAACAACTTAAGTTTTATGCTGTCAATGTTTTTACCTCATTTGATGAGAAGAAAGTAATGTTAAACATACAAAGTCTTTACACATTTCCAGTTTTAAACTATGATACACTGTTTAACTGATGAAACATAATATTTTACATATTAATTATTGCACCTTCAAATTCAATTCAATTCAATTTTAAAAAATGTTATTTGCATAGATAGATAGATAGATAGATAGATAGATAGATAGGAGTACTTTATTAATCCCAAAGGGACAATGGCCATTGTCAAAATTATAAAATTGTCCATGATGAGCAAGCTGAGGTCAATGATGGCAAGGTGGTGAGGTCCCTGAGATGGCAACAGGAAAAAACCTTGAGAGGAACCAGACTCAACAGGAGAACCCATCCTCATTTGGGTGATAACGGATAACAAGAACTGTTTTGCACTTGGGTGGCTGAAAGTTCAATATAACAGAAGATCTCAGGGACAAAAGATCAACACAGAGAAACACAGACATGAGGGCTCCCTGAGAAGTAAAGCAACCAGTTACTCCACCATAAACAAACCTGAGTGATCAATGAGAATGGGGAAGACAGCATTTTTAAACATACCAGTTCACTGAAATAGTCTACTGTATGTCTATGAGTCCTTCAGATTTGTTCCTTTACCTAAGGCAAATCTATTCACAAAAATGCTTGGCTAAATAAATAGGTTTTTAGCCTAGTCTTAAACACTGAAATTGTCCTGAACCATAATTGGAAGGCTATTCCATAATTTGGGGGATTTGTAAGAAAAAGCTCTGCACCCTGCTGTAGTTTTCATAATACACGGTACTGACAAGCAGCCTGTGTCCTTTAATCGAAGTGGGCGTGGCCTAGCAGTTCACTCAGGTACTGTGGCGCGAGACCATTTAATCCTTTATAGGTCAAAAGTAGTATTTTAAAATCAATGCAAAAGCTGTTTGTTTATGCAGCTAGTTGAACATCCAGACAGTAAGACGTTACAATAATCCAATCTAGAGGTGATAAAATCATGAACTAATTTTTCTGTATCGTGTAGTGACGATATTCATTATTTGGCAATATTTCTGATTCAAATGAAAGATTGGATTCTATAATTACACCAAGGTCTTTTACTGTTGTTTGTGTGATCAGCAAGCCTACCTACAGTATATCTGCATGTGGTCATGCAGATATACTGTAGGTACCAGTACTAAATACCAGTAACATTGCATACAGTAACATTGCATATAACATCTTATTAAAAAATTATACTCTTATACCCTTTCACTCTGCAATAGTCTTGTTCTGCTGAAGCGACAGTAGAGATTTTTTTTAGTAGCAATAAAGTGTGATGCAGAAACTATGCCATTTTGACATCATGGCACAATCTCATACTGTAAGTAATGGAGAAGAAGAGAAAGGATATTGAGGCAAAATGAAACATATCTAAAGAAGTTAACACTTTAAGCTCCTGGGCTCATATTCACTTATTTATTCAGTAATCCTTAAATTTTTTTTTTTTTAGGAAGTACAACATGAACAATAGGAAGTTAATTGTTATGGTGGAATGTCAGTTTAGACAGTAGATCCAGATGTTGAAAATGTTTGATACTGTACAGTAGGTAAGTAGGAATGTACAGTATAAATGCTAACTGATGTTTTTGAATCTTTAAGTCATTACATTTTAAGTCACAGCAGTCACTATTAATTGATTCATTCATTTTCTATACTGCTTCATCCTGTGCAGGTTCATGGGACGCATAAAGCCTATTCCAGGAATGAGTTGGGGTCCACTCTGTACGGGGTGCCAATCCTTTGAAGGGTACACACGCACACTGTTCACACACTACAGGCAATTTAGGAACACAATTCCTGCATGTCTTTGACTGGGGGAGAAAAATAGAATACCTAGAGGATATCTACCAAACACGAGGAGAACATGACACGGGAATCGAACCTTCAACCATAGAGGTGTGAGGACACAGTGATAACCATTACACCACCATGTCACCATTCACAATAATATATTTTTTTATATTATTATGATATTATAATTAATAAATAAAAAATCTGTTGTCGTCTTGTGTGTATTTACACACTACTACCTCCCCAAAAGTGATTTTACTCTTAGTCCCTGATCTAGTAAACCAGTATGAGAAGCTATTTATTGATTCAAAGCTCTTCTGTAATTCATTCTGTATAAGGGAATAAAAACGGCATGAAAGTAAATGAAGTAATATTAAAAGATCATTGCAATTGATCACAGTGGCATAGTGGTTGGGCCTCACACCTCCAGGGTCCGAGGGTTTGATGGGTGTGGAGTTTGCATATTTTTTCCATGCTTGGTGAATTCCCTCAGAGTACTTTGGTTTTCTCCCATAGTCCAAGGAACGCAGAGTAGGCGAACTGGCATTTCCAAATTCCCTGTGCCTTGTAATGGACTGGCACCCCATCCAGGGTACCCTGCTTAATGTCCAAGTCCTTGGTACAGGATTACCTCATGCCTAGTATGGGATAACCAATATAGGGAATGAGTAAGTTACATGAAATTGAATAGTGTTAAACATGCTAATTTGTTGTGCTCTCCCTTAAGGCACATATTCAGATGGTTTGAAAGACGTGCTGACTAAGGACTTATCTTAAACACTTTACTTTGAAGTAAATGTAGGTTATAATTTATTTTCATTGTCTTCAGTTACGCTCGTCTCTTCCATACTCCTTTGTGCAAAACAAATACCTCTTTTGACTACACAGCAGTAATTATACAGTATGCACACGCTCAAAAAAAAAAAAAAAGTAAAACACTGTGCTCTTGGTATGTATACTGTAGCAAGACAAAAAAACCAAAAATCTTTATTCATGAATTTTGAATGTTTTTTTTTATTTATGTTTATTTATTTATGTTTACTGTATTTATTAACTTATTTATTAAGAAAAAAATAGCTCCAATATTTGTTTTTGTATTTACCGCACACAATGCCAATCATTCATTCTGCTTCAGCATCATGTCTCTGGGCTGGATGAGGCCATGTTCCCTCTTGCTAGACAGTGGGAGAATCATTTGGCATGCCGAAATCCAGTCTTGGAAAGAATCCACTATTATGTCATCACATGCTGTGTCCATTGACAGGTGTATATTTTCCCATGCATAGGGGTTTCAGTCATAAACCTTCCATCACCATGCTAAGAACAATTTGACTGCGGTAATAAAAAGAGAGCATGGTCAAAATGGTGGTTATTGATAGACCATTCACATACCCTTGCACTACAAAGCTCACATTGTAGCAAATAACAAGGTACAGAGGATGCTCTTGCCTGCTCTGGCCCCTCTGTTGATGTCCAAACAAGGCATTCTGTAGATCATACGGAAATATTTAAAGACATTCTGTGGTGATGAGGATCTACACAGCTCCTAAAGGCTTTACCACCACACTGACCAGGAACTACTATAATGGCATGCTTATCAGTCATGTCACAACCTCTCCTTCTATTTGTCTCTCAATTAAACCTAGCTTTAGTTAAGATGCATTAATAAGGCCACTTCATGGATTCAAATTCAATCATCCCACAACACAGAATGTAAATAGACCCAATGTTTTATTGGTGATGCACCCATTAATGGTGTCACCTGGTGCACCGAACGCCCCGAGTGATGCCACTGCACCTGCCACTTGCATTATAAATGGCTTTCTTACTGGGTTCAAATGACTGAACATGTGTGCACAATTTTTCCCTGTCGTGTGTTGACTACAATATGACTAGCTGTGTTTAACCATTGTGTTTAACTATTGTGCCATTTTGCATTAAAATGCATGACTGTGCAAAATGTGTTTTTGTCAGTGAGAATGTGTTTAGCGTTTGCAAAAAGGCTTAATCAGATCTAAAAGCTGGATTTATCTAGGTCAATATATTCATGGTTTTGCAAAAAGAATGATTCATCATATAAAGTTTTATTCATAGAACGGAGTTAATGTCTCAGCAATTCAGAAGAAAACAATAATTAATGAATAGTGTCATATGGATTTAACCTTGCCTTTAACTTAGATTCCATCCTTTGGTGCTATTTAATTTCTTTAAATACCTTTTTTTATTTGTTTAAGTATTACAACTTTTCCACTCACTTCTTAATAAATATATGATTTGGTGTTTTCTCAATGCAAAGTAAATAACAACCAGTATGCGCTATATTGCCGTGCAGACGCCACAATCTCCTATAGTCCTAGGAAAACATCTTCAGACAACTTCACATAGAAACATTTTTGAAGGGTTCATATAGACTCTAGATACAGCTTGTGGGAATACACTATTGGTTTAGGTTTCTGGGGAAATAAATATATATTTTCTCACATCCTGCCTTAAGCTGAAAAAGCAACACAGCACTATAACTTTTTCCTCCCACACTACAAGCAGAATCATCACCCTTCTGTGGGATGGATTTGTTATAACAATCAGACATTAAACAATTGTACATGAACATGAACTGACCTAGAGGGTAAAGTGGAATTCAGGCATACGGTGCTTATATTATATTTATAAAGCTTAAGTGCATTCCCAAAGTTGCTTTCAGTGAAAATAAATCTGCCTTCTACTAAAAAGAAGCTGTGTACAACTAGTTCTGGTTAGCACACATAGATTTTTAAAAAGCAATTATTTTAAATTGCTATTGATATGACTTACAACAAGTGCATTTAAGAACTGATGATATTACTGAAAGTTCTATATGTTTGCCATAGGTTAACTCAAAATTTGATTTGAGAATATTCTACATTTTAGAGACTACTCTTAGCTTGTTTAACGAAAATAATTTAAAACTTAATAAGTTGAGTGTACTGAAGCTAGTCATACAAGAGATGCCACTAATACAATACCACTCCAGTTCCTCCTCCACTCCTCACTCACTTGTCTATACCGCTTCATTATGTATACAGGGTCATGGGGGGCCTGGACCCTATCCCATTATAAGGTACATACAGTACATTCACTCACTCCGGGCAATTTGGGAACACCAATTAGCCTTATCTACAAGTCTGTTGAACTGTAGGAGAAAACAAGAGTATCCACCAAGCACATGAAAACTCCATGAACACAGAGTCAGGAATTGAACCCAGCTGTGAATTAAACCCAGAACCTGGCGGTGCAAGGCGACAGTGCTAACTACTAACTACTAAGCCACCATGCTCCAGCAACTTTGACAATGATTATCTTGTTATAGGCAACATTAAGTTCAGTGAAATCCTTGATTTTAATTTTTTCTATATGTCTTAGACAGCAAAGTCTGATTATATAGAGTTAGAAATCTGGA
Organism: Leiocassis micropogon; assembly: GCA_028565275.1. Lineage (NCBI taxonomy): Eukaryota > Metazoa > Chordata > Actinopteri > Siluriformes > Bagridae > Leiocassis > Leiocassis micropogon. The sequence goes on along the minus strand of JAOVVA010000027.1, from coordinate 8,361,922 downwards.
GTTTAGGTTAAAATCACATTTTGTCATATAAAAGAAATATCGTACTCATTGTCCTAAATGAAAGAATATACAGTGAAACCTCGGAATGCGAGTAAGGCGGTTTGCGAGTGTTCCGCAAGACGAGCAAAGATTTTTAAGTTTAAGTTTTGACTTGAAAAACGAGCAAGTCTTGGTTTACGTGTACCGAGTATCATGTATTATGTATCACGCATGCGCCTCTTGTTTTGATGCAGAGTGTCACGTGATCGCAACTGAGCCTATGTTTTTCTCTCTATTGCGCTGCGGAATTGTGGGTAATCGTCTCCCCTGCTGGGTCTTAGTGCACGCGTGTAATTTGACACCATGCTGCTCACACTCTCTCTCTCTCTCTCGCCTTTAGTGTGTGTGCACCCCCTCTCTGCTTCACACACACAAACACTCTGCTCTACACAGAAACACTGCTCTGTCGCGATTCTTTTCAAAGGTAAAGTGCAGGTTAATCTGTTTGTTTGTTTTACTTTACAGCAGTGATTCCGTTAGTAAGCGCTCACACGAGTGTCATTAGCGATGTTCCTTGCTAATTTTTCAGACAAAACAGTCTTTCCGTTAATGTCTGCGTGTTTGTGTGAAATTTCAAACAAGAGAGGAAAAAGGTTTACTGTGTAACATGAGAAGGGGAAGACAGGAGGGGCTGAAAGAAAGAGTCTCCACTTACTCTAGCCTCACACACACACAGCGCCTGCGCGCACAAACGGAAACACTTATCCATCGGGATTTATTTTTACTTTTTTTTTAAAGGTAAAGTGCAGGTTAGTTTGTTTTATTTTTACTTTATATTTTGTATTAATTATTTTTATGTATTTATTTTTTTGGGCTGTGGAGCGAATAATTTTCAAAATTTGAGTTTGAATTTTTGGTTTACGAGTATTTTGGAATACGAGCCCGCTTCCGGAACAAATTATGCTTGCATGGTGGTTCCACTGTATTAGTGTTTAGGAGATTCTGGAATAAACGAACACTAAATCCGCCGCAATCCTATGCATAAGAACCAGGTGTGCGTCTGTAAACAAACAGAGTGTTTGATTTCAAAGACTTTTTACCGAGAACTCAGTGTAGCTAAGTTTCGGTCTTACATATATGATGGCAGGCGCTTCTGCTGCGTTCTCCACCGTGTATTTTTCCACTCTTCTTTGCCTCTCTTGGAACATCCTGGAACCTCTGTTAGAAGGCAGGTTAAGCTCCTCGATCATTACATCCTTTGGTACGCTGACCTTCTTCCCTAGTTTCAGGCCCTCTGAAATGCATACAAAATTTTACGTTGACACGTAAATATTCTACCGTTGGATCAACCAGCATTTTGTGTGTCAGCAGTTTGTTATGCAGTAAACCGCATAAATTATCTTATTTGAGTGAGGCAAAAATATTCATGATCGCTCTTTTGCACAGACACTGCGATATAAATAGACTGAAGGATGAAGAAACTGCCAGGGGAAAAAATGACTTCACAATGACGTTTGAAATTTTTGCAGCTTCTCAAGAACTTGCATCAGGGGTGGCGTGTGGATACGGTTCCCACTTTGGAGTCAGATTTAGCTGAGCTTAAGGTGCTGTGCCATGCCAAAAACAGAAAGCACAAAGCTGAGGTCACTGGAAAAATAACGCAGAACAAAACAGACAAATGTGTGTGGAGTGTTTCCTTGGCGGTGCCGCTCGCGTATCCGTTTACCGGGTTTCTTGGCACTGGGAGTCGTCTGCTCACGTGACCTTGGAGCATGTGTTTGATCTCGTCTGCCACTGTCAATCAATACTACGAACACTACGAGTCGTGCAAACGTTTAATTTCCTGTCACAGAGGGAAAATAAATCAGTGTCATTTAAGTCACTGTGTGTTTTTTTTTTTTTTGTGTGTGTGTGTCTCACCTCCTCGAGCTTCTCTGCTCAGTGCCCGTGCCTGTTGCTGCCATTGTTTGCTCAAGTTGTTGTTTGCAGTCTGCATCCTCTCCCCTCTGTACACATCCAAAAACACGTTGGAAAAGATTGAAATCCTCTTGCATTTTTGATTTCAGAAGATACAGCATACAAGTTCTCTCATCATCTGAACAACATCTTGATGTCTTTAAGATGTGCTTTGGTTCTGGTGATGATTTCTCAGATAGACAATAAGACTTACTAGTACTGTACATAACCGCACCATGCTCATTATATGCCATAATATTGTAATATTTACATTAAATCAGGTTAAACTTATTATTAATTTGAGATTTTTTGGCTTCAAATTAATGAAAAGAAGTTGCTTGATGATGTTCTCACTCTAATCCTGTCAAACATCTGCAGACGAGGAATCCTACACACTCACACACACACACACACACAATAGCCAGGTCAATATGAGATAGTAGCCTCAGCTTACCTGTGTATGAGTGTAGAGTTTAGGGGAAGGCTGGGCACTGAGACGTTGCTCGAGGTCTGTCTGGATCTTATGCTCCAGAGGGTTTGTATAGACTCAGACAGGCCAATTTCTGCACTTACATCAACACGGTAATTTTAGCCAAGCCACCGAGAGGCTATATGGGGTGAGGGTTTTCATCCTGACCCACCCTTGTATCCACCATAATAAAAACCTGATCCCTGCTTTTACGCATGTGTGTGCCTATGTGTGTGTGTGTGTGTTTTTGGGAGGGTGTACATACTCATTAGGCTGTCGAAAACTCAACAGGACTGTGGCCTGTTAAGACTGATACAGTCACAGCCTGACCTGAATTTGACAGAGCCCTCGCATGTCAGTTAAGACTTCCCACCTGTCTCATGGGACTTTCTCATCTATCTAACTGTGTGTGCAAGACAAAGTATACAAAGCCATAACCTCTTTGATGGGATTTATCTACAGTAGGAACTGTAGGATTTCAGAAGATCCTCTAGGTGTGGGTTCTTCAGGGATTCAGACACAAGGGTTACAGCTATCTAATGAGATTCTACCTTCATCCTAAGAGCTAAATTAAACCTTTTTTGTCTGTTTGTGGGCTTCTTACACTCTCAGGTTCTACAGTAGCTCTCTAATTTTTATTTTATTTGGGATTTTAAATAAACTGGGAAACGTCTGAAATATGGTTTTACATTTAATGGTTTATTAACATGGACGAACTATCTTTTTTTTTTTAATCAAATTAAAACTTGATTCATCACACACATAACCATACACAGTACAACAGTATGACAGTAGTAGTAAAATCTTCTCTTCCGACCTCTCCTTCACCAGAATTGGGAAAGTTGAATTCTAGACATTGTTGTAAAGCACTTTAATGAGTACTATAAAAGCTGAATACTCCAAAACTTTTTTTTTTTTTTTTTTTTTTTTTTTTGTCATGAAACTACAGTACATTGCCTTTGAAGTCAAAATGCCATTTAATATCTGTTTTGAGGTTACGGATCACATAAAAATAAAAATGGAATGTACAGAACTCATCGTCTATACCTCATTATCCTGTATGGGTCACAGGGCCTAGAGCTTATCCCAGGAGACTTCAGGCATTAGGCGTGGTACACCCTGGACAGGGTGTCAATCTATTGCAGGGTTTTCAGTTGGGTTCAGGTCTGGGGACTGAGAAGGCAATGATTTTATGGCTGGATGGACAGTGATGGTGAGTGAGATACAGGAGCGCCCAAAAATATATGCCAGTTATCTTCTGACAGTTAGATCATAGTATCAACGATGCTGCAACCACTGACATCTTTAGAGAAAACATAATTCTACACACTGCTGCCATAATTCGATTCAAGTTTGAAAAAAATGGCTGTATATAGAATTTTACGGTATATTTTTATATGTATATGTGGTTTGGCAAAGAAAAGTGATGTACTTTAAGTTACATTTTTTTTTTTTACACTATGTTATTTTCTGCTGTGTTAAAATGTAAATGAAGATAAAATAGGTTAGAACTTCAACAGCACACATTTGCACTGTAGCGTAAAACTCAGGATAGCTCCTTGGCTCCTCATTGAACTCTACCTTCATCTCGCAGACTCTTTACTGAAGAAGCACTTGAGCTGAGAAACATGTGTGTTTGAGAGCTGACCTGCACCAAGCTGTTCCTGGCAGATGCCCACGCATGTCAGCACCGGTTGACATCTAAACAAAGATTTAGCTCTGACACTCAACAGTACCGCTAAGTGGGCCAGCTTTAAAAAAACGAGTAGCTGAAATATTCTCGACAGCACTGTTGTGTTCGACGGAGCCTAAATGAACTGAGACAATCATTAAGGTCAGTTTATAACCTAGAAAAGAAGACCGTTAATTGGGTATCATGGTTTTCTTCATTATGTAGTGCTAAATTAATATGAAGATAAAATAGGTTAGTTGGAAGGAATGGGAAAATGTTCATACAGTAGCATAGGATCTAAAGGAACATCTTATTTCTTCTCAGGTGCTTGAGATTTTTAATCAAATTTTTCCTCATCTTGTGCCAAAAAAAGTAAAAAAAAAAATACAAGAAAGAGGGAACAGGGCTTCACAGCTTTAAGTGTGAGTAACCAATCTAAAAATGTACGTGTATGTGTGTGATCTTACTGAACACCCATGGCTGTGAATTTCTATAATGTGTTTTGTCGTATGCAGTCAGTACAGTATGTACGGTCTGCTGTGTGAGAGTCTGCACGACTTCATTAAGGAGTCGTACGGGGACGACGTGTGGAAGCTGGTGAGGGAGCGGGCAGACGTCCGACTTCATTCCTTTGTCACGCACCAGGTAAAAGACTGTATCTTTAAAATCCTTCAACATA
>JAOVVA010000027.1:8342965-8354251 GCA_028565275.1 Leiocassis micropogon | reverse complement strand
TCTGTTTTTGCATTTGTGTCCACATTCTTGTGGAGATCAGACCCACTAAAGCAATCTGAGTTCCTTTTCCCAGATCCCAGCCTTTTCTGCCTCATGCAATCAAACCCCAATAAATGCTGCCATTATTCAATGTGACTGAAATTTCACTGGCTGCTAACACCAGGACTGTGATTGCAGCTCCAGCACAGACCAAAAACAACACATCAACACATTGAGATGATTCACCACCACCACCACCCCATCAACCCCCAAGCTAATTTGATAATAATGCTTTTTCATCTTTGAGGTGCAAGAAAGCTGTAATTATGAGTCGTGAGCCCATCACTGGAGACAGGTTTTCATCTCAGTTATGCCTCATTGTCTGTGGAAACACTAATAAATGGCTCCGACTGAGTCAAGGCAATGATTTCTTCCACCACTGAGTGGCATGTTATTCGAAAATTAGAGAGTATAAATGAATTGTTCTCTCAGTGTGCAGTGATTTATGAAAAACAAAACAGAAGATATTGATTAGAAAAGTGGGAAATTATACAACTACCTACACATGTATAACAACATCAGCAGTGCTTACAGAAATTGAGAACATAAATGCTGTAAAATGCTTTGTTAAAATTGCATCACCAATCCGACTATTGTCACAAATTAACCCAAACTCAAGATTAAACGATGTGTTATAAACTGATTAGGCTTACACTGTTTTTTTTAAAGAATAATAACCCAATCAGAATATAAATACACCATATAAACACCTGACTCTAAACAGTCTGACCCAATCCATGATGGTGACATGACTTTCTGTGAAGGAAATTTTGCTTCCAATTCTGATCAGAAGTCTCCCAATCCCTCTCTTCCACCAGTATTTACAGTACTTTAGACTTTTATCCATTGGGTCTTACCAGAGAAAGAGACACTGATCTGCTTACATTTGACACAGTATCCATAGAAGACACCAAAGTAATGTAACAAATCATAGCTCAGAAAGTTGAATATCTTTCTGTAAAACAGTCAAGCTAGAATCTATAATCAGAATGACAGTGGGCAGAAACACTATGTGGATATCATGATTATATGCTTTGAGCATGTTTTGAGTTATGAGTTAAACGCAGATCTTAGTGGATTAGTGCTCAGGTAAACAGTCAAGCTAGAATCTATAATCAGAATGATTTGAATCAGACTGAGAAAATCTTGTCCATGTAAATGTAGCTAGTGACTGTACTGGATGAGTTGATTACTTGATTAACTCATATTTAGTATTTAAGTAAGATATTATATTGATGCATCCAAACACAGTATTACAATATACTATACCAAACATTGTGCTACTTTATTACTAATTAGTAAAAAAAAGTGAACTCCATATAACTTAAATACATCTCCTGTTATTTAAATGTCCTTCCTCCCAACACACAGTATGACTGCAAAACAATTTGTGTTAATTGTTATCACCCAAATGAGGATGGGTTCCCTGCTGAGTCTGGTTCCTCTCAAGGTTTCTTCCTATTGCCAACTCAGGGAGTTTTTCCTCGGCGCTGTCACCCTCGGCTTGCTCATCAGGGACAACCTTATAATTTTGATTTATACCTATTTTCTCACGCTTTTCATACTCATTTTCCTAATTTTCTTTTGATTCTGTGAAGCTGCTTTGCGACAATGACCATGATTAAAAGCGCAAGATACTGTAAATAAAATGTAATCGAATTGGATACTTTATTAACTTTGTATTCATTTGAGACAAAAGTGAAGACAATCTGATTTACAAGTCATACAATACTTTTTAAATGCATTCACCATATATTTAAATACTATATATTTGAATAGATACAAAATGTACTTACAGTATGTAAAGCTCCGTAGTGGGCACAGAAATCACGGACACGAGGCGGAGTTGCAGTGAACTCAGGTGCGCTTTTTTTATAGTGCTTAGTGTGAAGCAAGAAAACACGTATATAGTTAACCTGGATGGCAGGTGATTCGCTGCAGCCAATGCCGGGGGTTTCTGGCGCCCCGCCCCTTTTTCTGTTTTAGCGCAGCTGCTCCGGTCATAGGAAGTGTTATGGATGTGGGGTTTTCCGGATGAGTGAGTTGCTGCTTTTATGTGAAGTGCAATGGCTATAAGCCCGTTGCCACAGCACCACGTGTCGTCTTGACAACCCATCCGCATTCCATGTTGTACTCCGGACCTATGTTGCACTGAAAAAAAGAAATCTTGCAGTGAGTAATACGAGGGTTTGTATCTTTAGCCCTTGTCAGCCACTGTAGAGGTGCATGGTCTGTAATCAGTGTAAACTGTCGCCCCGCTAAGTAGTATTTTAATTCCTCTACAGCCCATTTAATGGCAAGGGCCTCTCGCTCTATGGTGGCGTATTTTTGCTCTGCTGATGTAAGTTTCCTACTCATGTACAAGATTGGGTGCTCTTCTCCTATGAATTCTTGTGAAAGAACGGCCCGAGTCTGTGTGCACAATAAACGGACGGTCAAAGTCAGGGTTCCGGAGGACGGGGGAGCTGGTGAGGTGGGTTTTTAGTTGCTCGAATGCCGCCTCTGCCTCGCGTGTGCAGTGTATCTTTTCTGGATATCCTTTTTTTAGAAAGGTAGAGAGGGGTGCTGCGATAGAGGAGAAGTTAGGTACGAATCGTCTATAATAACTCGCTAGTCCCAAAAAGGCACGTACCTGTTTTTTCGATGTAGGTCGTGAGTATTTCTGGACTGCTTCAACCTTTTTCTCCTGCGGCTTTAACAGGCCGCGGCCGATCCTATACCCGAGGTAATGTGCCTCGAATGCCCCATTGGTCAGCCCCAGGTGACATTTTTTTGGGTTACCCGTCAAACCTGCTTTTCTTGTAACAGTCCCCTGAGGTGGTATAGGTGTTTGCTCCAATCGCCCGAGTGGATAATCACATCATTTAGATATGCAGCCGCGTAAGGGCGGTGGTGGCGGAGCACTATGTCCATTAACCTTTGGATTGTGGCTGGGGCCCCGTGGAGACCGAATGGGAGGACCGGGTACTGCCAGTGTTCTTGTCCCATGCTGAAGGCTGTTTTTTCTTTCGCCTCTGGCGTTAGGGCCACCTGCCAGTATCCTTTCGTTAGATCGAGGGTGGAAATAAATCGAGCTTTTCCTAACCGATCGATGAGGTCATCCACCCGGGGTAATGGATAAGCATCAAACTCCGAAATCTGATTTAGACGTCGGAAGTCATTGCAAAGTCTGAGCGACCCGTCAGGTTTAGTCACCGTCACTATGGGGCTTGACCAGGGACTACTTGACTCCTCTATGATGCCATTTTGAAGCATGTTTTCTACTTCTGCTTCTATGGCGTAGTCATGGTATGCGTATGGTGTGTCAACCCCGGGTCGGTGGAGAACACATCTTTAATTGGTCCAGCAGCTCGTTCAGGTCCTGGTGTTGTGCTGCCGTGAGTTTGTCTCCCCATTGGATTATTTCACGACCTGCGGCTGGGGTTGAGAGAGCAACAAGAGCTGATATGCATGGCAGCGGTTCAATCCACCGTTTCAGTAAATTTATATGATATAACTCAGTGCATTTTCTGTTACCGGGCTGCTGCAGATGGTAGTTCACAGGCTCCACTTGTTCTACCACCGTGTATGGACCCTGCCAGCGGGCGAGGAATTTACAATTAGTGCTGGGGAGGAGTAGGAGCACCCGATCGCTGGGGCGGAATTCCCGAGGCTGTGCTGGGCGGTTATATACGCGCTGTTGCTCCGTTTGTGCTTTTTCCATGTGTTCTCGTACAATAGGCAGTACTCGGCTTAATTTTTCTTGTAGATCCCATACGTATTCCACCACCGAGCGAAACGGTGATGGTTGTTCCTCCCAGGCTTCTTTCGCCACGTCCAAGAGACCTCGCGGTCTTCTTCCGAACAATAGCTCGAATGGTGTAAAACCTGTGGAGGCTTACGGAGTTTCCCGGATCGCAAATAGAACATACGGGAGGAGGGGCCTCCAAGTGGTGCAGTGGTAAAGAGTTCGCCCTATCATCCGGAGATCGCTGGTTCGATCCCCGGGTGGTGCTGTAACCTCTCACAGTCGGAGGCCTAGAGAGAGCTGATTGGCCGAGCTCTCTCAGGGGGGGAGGGATGAGAGGTACTCAGTGCTCCCACGTTAATGACGGCTCTACAAGGCAATCAGGGGCGTCTGTGAGCTCGCGCAGGTGGAGGGAGCGGATAGTGCTGTTCCTCCGAGTGTGTTACACCGCCCCCAACGGTGCGTGAGCGAGCAGTTCGAAAAAATGGTCGGTCTACGGCCCTCCCGACTGATTGGCAGTAGAAGCTTAATGTGGGAGCCTCCAGTGACTAGGTGGAATTGGACACTACTAAAATTTGGGGAGAAAATCGGAAAATTCGGAAAAAGGGTGATAAATTTATAGAACATACGGGAGGAGCTGGTCCCAGTTTTGTCATTTATCACTCGCCGTAACATCCTCTTTAGCATCTGGTTGAATCTTTCTACCAGCCCATCCGTTTGCGGATGATATACTGAAGTGCGCAACTGCTTAATCTGCAGCAACCGGCATACGTCGGCCATCAGTTTGTACATAAACGATGTGCCTTGGTCTGTCAGTATTTCCTTTGGCAGACCCATGCGGCTGTACAATAGGACCAGTTCCTTGGCTATATTGCGTGACGTTGTTTTCTGTAGTGGAACTGCTTCGGGATAGCGTGTGGCATAGTCGACGATCACAAGGATGTGTTCGTGTCCTTTTGATGATTTCAGGAGTGGTCCGACAAGATCCATCCTGATGCGCTCGAAGGGGATGCCAATGATGGGGAGCGGGATTAACGGGGTGGGAGCCTGTTTTCGCGGAACAGTTTTCTGACATTCCGCGCAGCGCTGACAGAAATTCCTCACTTCGGCGTCTAATCCCGGCCAGTGAAACCTGTCCCTGATCTTTACTATTGTATTTCTTTCTCCCAGGTGCCCTCCAAGTGGGTGTGTGTGAGCAAGGTGCATAACGGTGTCTACCTTTCCCTGTGGAATGACCAGTAGGTCCCGCGGTTCTCCTCGACGCTCGGTATGGTAGTACAGGAGTCCATTTTTTATTAGGAAGTATGACTGCTGGTTCCTTTGTTTCCTTGCTTGCGCTTTGCCTTCGATTTCTTGTACCTGAGTCCAGCAATGTTTAAGGCGTGAAGCAAGAAAACACATATATAGTTAACCTCCAGCAAAATTACACGCAGGGGTCTCGATCATTGGCACTCAGCGGTTTGTAGGGAGGTGAACAGACGGGGCAAATACCGGGACGCTTTCGGAGCTCGGCCAGAGCAGTGCAGGAGAATGCACAGGTTGAACACTCAGGTTGAATCTGCTTCGGCGATGTGCGAGGACCTGGGCTCTCGCTGGTGTCGGAGTCTGTAGGCACAAGAGCACAATATGAGAGACGTGCTTTGTTCATACTACTCACCGGCCAACGCCGTCAGGGTCCTTTTATTTTGCTGCTTTTATGTGAGGTGCATTGGCTTAAACCCGTCGCCACACAGTGCTATAGTATTACTTGCAATAAAGTATGCATTTATTTGAAAGACTCTAAGCACAGTTATCATTGTCTATTAATGCATTGTTCATGTTGTTCAACATTATGGAAAAAAAGATTTTTAATTCTGAAATGGTTTGTACTTTCAGCATTCTTACACAGTTCTGGACAGAGGCTCACATGAAATATATATATATATATGTGTGTGTGTGTATAGTATACTGACTATATAGTATATAGTGTGTGTGTGTGTGTGTGTGTGTGTGTGTGTGTGTGTGTGTGTGTGTGTGTGTCTTTTCTCTGGAGGATTTAATCCCTGGGTGTTGCTCATGTCCTGTGCTCTGAAAGAACACATAAAACATCTGCTGTTCCTATTTTACTCATTGTCTCTTGGCTTCCTGATTCTTTTATCCCTGCCCGAAAAGGCTTTAAGAATGGACTTGGGTTAAATGGTGCATACTCTGACCCAAGCACTGAACAGCACAATAAGTCACTCTGATACTATCTGAAGCATGGGAGCTCTGTTTGCTAACAGAGGCTTTAAAATTCACATGTTGAAAATAATCAGAGGAAAAACAAAAAATATCAGCGGGATGTTGTTACAATATGTGTAATTCTCATATGAACATCTACAAATCTATCCAAATATATTATATTACAGATTTATCCATCATGTCTGGTTCCTTTGCTTACTTAAAAAAGATTTCCACTGTACAGAACCTTTTCCTCCAATGAGTGTACCTTTACAATTTGAAACTTTAAGAGGTAATGTCAGCCTTTGTTGAGTTTGCAGATATAGAGAAGGTCTTTACAGTATGTAGCATTGTTGAATTTAATGCATTTGGGCTGCATGGTGGTGTAGTGGTTAACATAGAGGCCTCGGACATCCAGGTTTGGGAGTTCGATTCACACCTTGGGTCTGTGTGCGTGGAGTTTGCATGTCCCCCTCTGCTTGGTGGGTTTCCTGCCACAGTCAAAAGACATGCAGATAAGGCTATTTGTCTCAGAGGATAGAGTCCAGTCCCCTCGTCACTCTGTACAGGATACTGACGATGAATAAATGAATATATTGAAGCAATTCACACCCTTAGACTCAAAATTTAAATGTTCACAATAGTATTTTGTCTAGTGGAACCATAGAGCATTTTATTCCTGATGCTTCCAATTACAGACAAATTGTTTGTACCAGTGGGTACATTTATTATTGTATATCTATAACAATAGATAACTACTGGGGAGGACTACACAACCTACTGAAGCCCTAAAAATGTTAACAGCCCAGATGTCATTAGCACTAAATCATTATATTACAGCTGATTTGAAAACAATCTAAAGCAGCTTTAAAGAGCTTTTACAGATTAACTGAGGGCTACTCTGTGTTTAAGCTACTTGTTATTCAATGAGACAGGCAATTAATTATAAAAACCTGTTTGTTAATAATAGGCTGTGATCACATCCCCTATACCACCCCCACCACACTGGACTATACTTCAAGACCCTTCAGAAATACTGATTTATAACATGTTTTTGCACAAGATGTACTCTTTAAACTGTCATCTATCCAAGCAGTTGAAGTGGTCAGTGTGTTTGTTAGAGTATATGCCGACAGTTGGACAAAATTCTACTGGGAGGAGGAAAGCAATCTCAGGTCATTTTTAAATGTCTTGTTGAAGGTCATGTTTAGCAATTGTAATGGAGGTCCATACAGAGCACAGAACTCCCAAGATAAGGGCACTGGACTCATAAGGCCAGTGAAAAGCTCTGCTTTAGAAAGCTCTTTCTGATCACTGGTCACCTTTAGTTGTGAGCCCCATCTGAAAGAAAAGCCCATAAGGGACCACCAATCATGTCAGAAGGTGTAAAAAGATGTGTGTCCTGAGCAACATTCATCAGAAGTGTACTCCTCATAGACTCCGTGTTGCTGGGGTATTTGGGCTGACATGAAAATGTCATCAGAGAAACACTATAAAAAGAATGTACATGTATCATCATTCATTGGAGAATCCTAATGCTTGCCAGGACAACTGCACTGAGGAATGTGTGCATGAGATATGGGGTGTGAGTTAAACAGCTGTGAGCTCAAATAGAAAAAAAATGTATTCACTGCTAACATATCAATACTGCCTTTATTAGAAAAGTGGCAGGGAAGGCTGCTATGAATGCACTAGCAGGATTAAGCCTCCTGATCTTTTCTTATAAAAAGGCATCATTATAAGGTTTCATGTATGCCAACCATATCAGCTTAATTGCTGTCAACAAATGTTTTACTGAGGATCATTTTACGCATTTGAGTAATCAAGAGCAACAGCACCACCAATTACCATGAAACAAAAAAACAGAATTACTTGAGTAGACTGAAGATGGGACTGATTTTGTTCTAGGCCAGACTATAAATTCATACAAACGATTAGTGACATTAATAGGAAGTGATTACACAGACTGAATATTTTTTTGAAACCTATCTGATATATCTGTAACATATATAGTATATATATAAGGTATATAATTCATTCTATCAGGCATTTCTACCCAAAATGACTTAAATGGGGAAAGTAAAAGTAGATCATACATCATATGTCTGAAAAATGCGTGGACACCTGGCCCATATGTGGGCCAACTTTGTTGCATAGTAACATCTGTAGAATTCTAAAATGACAAGTTCCCTTCACTGTAACTAAGGGCATCAAACCTGTCCCACAGAAGTTCACAAAGCAACATCCTAGACGACAGGAGCCTGGAGTGGAAGAACCTAATTGGCCTTAGCTCTGACCTCAGCCCCATTGAACACCTGTGGCATAAATTAGAAAGCCAACTTTCCTACACCTTGCCTACGTACCCAAGATCAATGTCCAACCATATGGCTGAATTGGCAAATTCCACAACCACTTATCTAGTGGAAAGTTTTCCCAGAAGAGCTTAGGTTGTTATAACAGTATAAAAGGAGACTGTGTTACTTTTAATGCCTATGGTTTTGGAATGGGATATTCACTAATCGCATACAGAGGTGATGATCAGGTATCCACAAGCCACTGGCCCAATAATGTACAATATAAGAACACATTAAAGGTCGTACATTGTCCTTATTCTTTAACAAGCTAACACCAGACACAGCGGTTCCCAAAAGTGTGCTTGTTAATGCTCCTTGGGGCAGTGGTAGCTTAGAGAGGTAAGTCACTGAGTTACTGAAGATAAGGTGATTGTTTCGATTGCTGGGCTCTTAAGCAAGGCCCTTAACCCTACGTATATGCTCCAAGGGTGCTTTATCATGGCTGATCCTGCGCTCTGACCCCAGTTCCACTGGAATATGTGAAGAAAGAATTTCACTGTGCAGTAATGTATATGTGAAAAATATATGCATAACTTAAATTAACTTAACTCCAACTGAAATGCCAGTTAGATAATGCATTTTTTATACTTCAAACTTTTAGTTTCACTTCTCCTTGAACATGCCATTTTAGTGTTTATGTAAGTAAGCTACCACAGACCTACTGTACATCCAAAAGAGAACAGCAGAGCTGAGCAAAGAGCCAGAGTAGGATTTTCTCTTGTATGAGGTCATATTAGTGGGAAACCTATTTGGCATGTTAAAAAAGGGTATTTTTCAAAAATGACTGAAAGTTAACTTTTGCATAAATAAGTACACTTTTTTCCAGATCAACAAAAGGACAGAGGACAGAAATGTATCTTTAGCCCTCACATTTGATATTCCAACCAGTTGTCACTGTAAAGGGACCAGTAAGTGTAATCTAGCATATCTATCACTATGTGCATTCATATTACATTTGTAAATGCTTGCTGAAAACAGAGATATCCATGAATGATTTTATGACAAGTATTTCAAAAATATGTTCCAGGGAAGGCATTTCTCAGATTGAAAAATCTGCAGTTATTCTGTTTATGAATGTAATTTTGTCCAGGCTTTCAAGTTACAGAAAGTAGATATGCTTCATCATTCCCCATAATTCTGGCATTTCTACGGTATTTATTCCAAGGTCTAAATGTTCATATTTTAAAATGTAGACATTTGGAAATTTGGCACATCTATTTTATTTTTGATTTTGAAAGTCATTATTTCCAATGCATGTGCCAGGGTTACCAATTCTTGATGGTATATTAAAGACTTTATGTGTGTATCTCTCAGACACTTCTGACAATATCTATGCTTTCTACCCTCTAATACTGAAGATGTAATTCTACTACATATTCTCTATAATTCCAAATGATTCCACTTAACTGGTAATATTGACTTTTTTCCAGCCACAAGTATAGAAGTACAGGTATGCCTTTATTATCCTCTCATCTCAGCTCTTCTCAAAATCCCTCCAATGCTTGCACAAGCCCCTCAGAGAATGGAGATTACCCATGGATCAAACAGCTACTCACAAATACTGCTGTCGCCACTTGTCATAAGTGAAATCAGGACACTGCAAACTGTACCGGGATCATGCTGTGGCTCTTCTCCAATTAAAATGCCCCCTCTTAGGTTTGGCGTCATGGCCAGCTGGAGTGGTATTAATTAGCAGACATATGAAAGGGGAATAAATCAGGTCACTTTTTCCTCTCTCAACCTTTGGCCATGCCTCAGTACTGGACCATACCAGTACTTCTAACTAATTGAACGACTGAGTGAAACAGTGGGGTCAAAATGTATTAAACTGTCAGCACTGACCTCCGCCTGGCTACTCTCTACACAACACACTGAATGATGAGTCTCATGCAGACAAGACCCCTTATGTGGCAGAAATTGCATATCAAGTGGTTGATGTAAGTGCAATTTGTGTGTGTGGGATGTGGTATGAGTGAGGGAGACAGATTGCGAGGGAGGTATTAGAAAAGGAAGAGGGTAGTATGCTACACAAATTGATCACATTAAATATAGTACATTGCAAGCTGTGTAAATGTCTGCATGATATTCTGTAACTGGTTACATTCCATGGAATGATGGGGTTGACGTACATTGAAAAAAAGGTAAGCTCAAAAACATATAACAATGTCAAGGATATTTTAATAAGAGTCTATGTATAAAAGAATTATGTGATGTACAATAAAATAGAGCTGTGTGGAAAGAGAGAGATAAAGGGAGAGATAGAGGGGTTATTCAGATGAAAAAAATGAACAGAACAATGAGCAAATTGACTGCATGTAATATTCTATGAAATACAGCTATTTCTTAGAGAATTGGCTTGTCAGTCATGGTGCCAGTTTACACAAATTAATGTGAATACAGTACTTGATGAAAACCATAGTTCATGCTGATGCAGGAAAATAAAGGGAAATCTTGCTGTACAAATGCTGCCGTGTTACTTTTTCATTACCTTTAGCAGGCAATTACTGCATCAGTTCATCATTCCCATGGTCCCTGAAATCCCATGATCATCTTTTTTATGACAGGATGAAGGGCAATGGCTACAAACAGTGTTTGATTTATGGACACCCCATGACCTCACAGTTCCAGCCAGAACCCATGAATTACTATATGTTTAAAATCAAACCAACTGAGATTTACTTTGCTCGGTTTCTAATCATGATGTGTATAAGTAGCCTACAACTCATTTTCACATTTCAAGAGTAACTTTTTTCTTTGTACATTACCAGTCGAAAGTCTGGACACATTCTAACTCAATGGCCGGTCCTGATTTTTTAAATTATTATTTCTACGTTGTAAAGCAATGCAGAAGGCATCCAAAATATGCAATAATTTCCTTTGAATAGTTTATACAGATACAGTGGTGTGAAAAACTATTTGCCCCCTTCCTGATTTCTTATTCTTTTGCATGTTTGTCACACTTAAATG
>JAOVVA010000027.1:8282613-8309506 GCA_028565275.1 Leiocassis micropogon | reverse complement strand
AATACTCATAAAGGTCTATTAATTTGAACTAATTGTAATTATTTAAGTTAACAGTACTCAATATGTTTAATTACTTTCAGCATTAGGGTTTACAGTGTAGCTACCTTAGACAATCTAAAATACAAGGCATATCCTGGGCATACACTTATTTGTTTACTACATAATACCATACATGTTTATTCAAAGTCTAAGTCTCTTCATTATCAATGTACAAAGAGAATGGAAGGAAAAAGTTAGGACATAAAGCAAGCTGAAGGGTTTTCCATGCAAAAATAAGCAGGTGTATCAGTCAAAGTCCTAAGAAGAACAGTGGGTGGTTCTGCAGGTTGCTCAGTAGAACTTAGTAGCTAATTTCCTTGCAAAACTTCACAAATTGTTCCTTAGACTAAAGGGTCCTCAAAGTGTTGTCGCACCAAATACTGACTTTGATTCATTAATTACTGTTTACTGGGCAGTAGAGGGTTTACTGGGCCTTTTAAGAGCTCCTTGCTGTACAGCATGTATGTGCTTGTGCCTAGCTTTAAACAATCTTGATGATAATACAATTTTTAATAAATTTAGTAAAACTTTCAGAAAACCTAAAGGAGCAGCTTTATTTAGACTTTTACACAGCAATCAATTTGCAATGACTATAAATTTTAAATTAATGCCTTATCACAGAAACTTAAATGTATCACATATTACTGCTTTAACATATATTAGAATCAATGCATTCATATACACATAATTTAGCCCTTAGTGTGCTTCCACTGAAAGAAGTAATAGAGGCTGTCATGCTTTTATTATAAATGATAGCGCTAATGAAAATAATTGTACAACTAATTTGTCAAATTATTATTGTTCATTTGTAACAAAGCTGAAAATTGAGTAATGGGTATAAATCTGGATAAATATAGAAATGCCAGTAGGAGTCTTGAATGATAATATTTGGCTCTGAAGAAATTCAATATTCCAAGCAATTCTCATTAGGAATCACACATTTGAATACAATTTGTGCTGCAATCCTGTTAGCTTACCCTACACTGAAAATGTAAATTAAATTTCAGGCTTTAAATGTAGCTATATATTTAAAAATGATTAAGTGATAATACAGTGGTACAGTACCTTCAAAATCACATTATCATGTAATAACCATAATAAGTACATGACAAATCATGAGGAGCGATAGAGCATCTTTGTTATATGCTACTTTTAGATGGTGGAGCATAGGCTAAACACCGCAATGACCCTAAACAGCATGTAGTCATTTGACACCACCTTTTTTTAAACAATTTGTCCATCTTTGTAGTATTCACACTGTAGATGGTCTACTTGTGACCACACACACACACACACACACACACACACAGACACCCAGAGTGTGTTTGGGATCTATGGCAGGTGGTGGGTGAGTGATTGATGGGAGACAAGTTCCCCTCAGGCTCCAGCTGTCACACATCTCTCGTTCTGATGATCATTCCAGCCTCACCGCACGTTTTCCCTCATCCACAATCCAGGCACACGACACAGTGCACGCTTGTCAGATCACTAAAATAAATATATATTAGCATAATATTCATCTTAATTCATGTGATATGGTAAGCTAGGCATGCAGCTCATAGGAAAAGCACACATGAAACTACAGGCAATAAAGTATATAAGAAAAGTCATAGCAATCATCATTTCCCTAACAAACTAAATTCAAACATACTGATTATGAAATCATACCATTTACAATCATGTGTAGCAAGCCAGGCCTTCACTGGAGAATGCAGTAAGGCCTTGCACAGACTGCCAGCCCAAATATGATTTTTGGCATACCCAGATTAGAATCAGTTTGGAATCAGATTGCCTTCATGTAGTCTGAATAGTAAAAAAAAAAAAAAAGAAAGAAAGAAAGAAAGAAAGAAAAAACACATTGAATCTGATTTTTGCTAATCTGATCTGAACCAATATTCAAAAATATCCAAAGATGGTTTGAAATCAGATAAAATTTTTACAATTTGTGTCAGTCTGGATGTGCTACCCACTCAAATCGGATTTAAAATTGGCACTCGCAATCTGGCATGGACATTCAAGTCTACACGAACACGTGGTATGGGATATGGACCTGTGGTTGAAAAATGAATGGGGAGATCATGGAACAAATGGAGATGGAAATGAACAATTATAATTTTGTGAAAAGTTATGTTGCTAAGCTTTAAGAGGTCACAGAGGGTCTCTTTTTTCCAGCAAGATTAACCATGTTTTCAAGAAGAGAGGCCAGCTTAACTGTAGGATGGAAATGGAGAACAATAGTCAATGGGCATACAGTAGGATGAACTGAAGTAAATGTCTTATAGCAATTTAGGGGACTGCATCAGTACAGGCAAAGCTAGAGGGAATGTCCAGAAACAGGGCGATATATGAGTAAATATTGTGCTGCCTACAAGCTATTGTTACCAAAGCAACCAATGCAGATACAGTAGGTCAACAATGTGTTGGATTGCTGCTGCCAGTCTGAACAGAACCAAATCCGATCCTATCGCCTTAAAATAACTTGGGGTTCTGAATATTTTTATTTCATTATATATTTTTTTATCAGAATAGCGATTCAATTGTGCTCTGGAAACTGAGCGTTGCACAGTGTTTAAAAGTTTGTTCACTTAATTTATTTTTACTGGAAACCTGCACATTTATATAAGTACACAAGATCACATGTAAGCCAATCAGACTTCAAATGTCTTCAACAAGATTCTGAAGTTTGTGGTCAGAAAAGTGTCGAAAGGTATGCTCCCGTTGGTGGAGCATATAAGGATGAAGCTATGTGGAGGCGGTTAGAGAGGTAGCAACTCCTGTCTTTAATATGTGTGGGTGAAACAAACATAGTGGTAAATAGTGGTACCTTAACAAAGAAAACAGACATGATGATATTTCAGTTAACAAAGACACATCTATCATTTTAGATTTATACTAAATAAATAAATACAGATTCATTTTTTTTGCTCCATTTTTTATTCAAGTCTCTATTTTTATTAAAGCATTGGATAAACTTGATTTTTTTTTTATGTTCCTTAAAGGCATTTTGTGTCAAACTGTCCTGTAAGGTATTTTTGAATCATTGATATAAATGATTTCTCCACTTCTTTCCACTTTATGAGACTGCAATCGGTGTAAGGGAAATAAGAAGGAAAGAGAAAAACTCTCCACCCCAATGTGATGTAACACCATAGATGTCAGCTAGATGTTATCATTGCTGTTTTCCTTACAGAGGACACATCTTTTTAAAAACAGGAGTTGATTCGCTGAAGGCCTTCTTGGGTTATACAGGTTTCAGAGGTTATATTACTGCATACTGCATAATTCATTTTGCTTATCAGGTTATCTAATCCAACAGTAGTTTTAGAAGTGATGTCCTCAAATATCATCTATTTGCTGAGTTTAAAGGCAAAGTAGAAGCAAAGGCAAATTCCAAATTCAGAGATGACCTCTTTAGGAGTCCTCCATGTCATTTCAGTTAAAAGCCACTTCATACATATTATACCATCCATCCATCCATCCATCTAGGAACTTTTGTAGTCCAACTAGGGACCGTGAAGGCCGATGTGATTACCACTGTATTTATTCAGATTTTACGCTTGTGGTAAGACAAATATTATATCATGTTACCTGGTGACATTTTTTAAACAAAGTTACTAAGTAATTAGTCAAAATTCCTTGACTTAAAAAAAAGAACTATAATAGTTACTACTATCAAAAATTAAGTGCTACATAACAAACTACTCATTTGTTCCTGTTTGAATGCTTTGTTGAATGTTTTATTTTTTTATCCACCTATATGTCTACTAAGAAGTCAGTGTTAAGGGGAAAAAATCCTTTGTTTTTACTATGACATTTTAAATAGTTTTAAAAAAGTAACAAATTCAAGTTCAATTGATTGTGATACATGGATATTAAATCTAACTAACAACATCCCTCATTACTATGTATTTTGGTAAATTTTGTCTGGAGATTTATAAAAGTTTCAACATTGTTATATGTTGTATTCAATTGTGTAATAAAAAACACAATTAACCCACTGGTGAATGTCAATCAACCCTAAATTACCAGATGCATTAACTTTTTAAACATGGGTTTTTATGATTACCCTCATTTGTGTAAATGCTCCTAGATTTGAATTACGCAAACTAACAATTCATTTCGAGCCTAATAAATCAAATACTCCTTAATTAAATACCCTTGATCAAACCATGACATTTTTTACCTAAATAAAGGATGTTTTAAGTAACTTTTATTTTACTCGCTCACTCATTCCCTATACCACTTATCCTGTGCAATCGCGCCTATCCTAGGGCTTTTGGGACACTAGGTGGGACTTTGTATGTGGCAACAATCCATCGCAGGGAACAAACATAGATGCAGTCACATACTACATGCAATTTGGAAATGCAAGTTAGCCTACCCTGCATGTCTTTGGACTATGTTAGGAAACCAACGTACCCAGAGGAAACCCAGCAAGCACAGAGAGAACATGAAAATTCCACAAACACACACACACACAGACCCAAAGGCAAGACTTGAACCCTTGACCCTGGAGGTGCTATTCACTATGGTACTGTAACAGGACTTTTATTTTAAAATGTTTAACATAGTGTACAGACTGCTATATATATGAAATAGGTATATGCTCATATGTGTAAATGTCATGCTTGTTGCAGTTTTCTAAAACTAGTAAGATTAATAGTCATATCTGCCCCCTCACTCTGTAGTTCTTCTTCAGGGTCCTTGCGGCTGTCATGTCACACCCCTCAACTCTTAATTAAATGCCTTTATTCACCACATTTCTTACACCAAGGCCTTTACATTGTGACAGTAAATGTCTCCCAAGGACACCTCAGCCCAACCATGACAGGGCTGTGACCCCACCTTAGTTCCATACAGGCTCTAATTAGGGCGCTTTCCCCTGGGTCGTCGCCGTGGCACACTAAGGGAGGGTGGTGAGAGGAGAAGCAGCCAGCTTTGCTGACCTTGCTCCCTGACAGCCAAAGGCATTTTATACTGCTGTGTGATGCATTCTGTTTCACACAATGAATGAAATGTCTCAGCTTATAACAATCCAGTCCTGGCATTTGCACTTAAAAAGACCCCCTATTAAGTGTGAAAGGCCAAAAAAGAAAAAAAAAGTATATTTTTCTCACAAATCAAACCAAAGAAATTTTGCCTTTTTCTAGAGATTTCTCTGATTCTATTACCATTTTAATTAGAGCTGTCAAATTTAACGCTAATAATGGGATAACACACTATAGTTTAGTTGCCACAATATTTATTACTCTTGTAATACATTTCCCTATATGTGAGACTTTTGTTGTATGTTCTAGGCTTGTTGCTCTTGACAGGACTGAACAATGTAATAAGCTGGTGCATTATATTGATTAACTAAACATGTACTGATTGTAATGGACACAAAACACAATCAGAAAAAAAAAAGATTTAACTGTATCATGGCATTATAATTATAGCACACAGTTTCTAGCACAGCGCCTCAACAGAACTATACACAGTCTTTAACATTCAATTCTATTTACAGACCAGTGCACAAAATACAACTCATCATCATCTTTTTAGGGTTGAGTATGTATAATTAACCAATCATGCAGTTTTCTCTGGATTGTTTATTAATATTTTTTCCATTAATTACGAATAACACCATGTTGTGTTGGTGACTGTGCCTTATATTTACAATAAATGTATTTGCCAATTGTAATATAAATTTTGCTGGTGCTTTTGTAAATATATTGTATTCACAATGAACTTGGTTTGAGAATAATAATAATAATAATAATAATAATAATAATAATAATAATAATAATAGCAGTAGTAGTAGCAGCAGTAGTAGTAGTAGTAGAAATAGTAATAATATTCATTACCAGATAAACTGCATAATATGCTAATTAAATGAAAGTAGGCCTTTATTAATGCTTTCAATTTCACTCATTTATTTGGTTAGAAGAACACAGGCAAAAAAATTATCCATAATTGATTACGCAAAGCTTCAGCTTAGATTCGATATTTGTTAATTTTATGTTCAGCAAAACAACCAACTAAGACAACACTATTTTAATATTGTTATACCAGTGGTAAATTAATACATTAGAATTATATTTAAGCACATTTTTACTACATGAGCAACAGCAATAATTTGCCAGAATAATAAAGTATAAAAAGGATAGAATGAAGTAGAATTGTTTTAATAGCCTGCACTTAAAACTGTGTTATGTTAGAGTGGACTATGCACTCAAGTATCATGCTCTGTGATCAAGTTTATAGCAGATCAGCATGAGGAAATAAATTATCCATTAACTCTGACAGTGCTGCAAAGTAATTACAATAAGGCAGGGGGCCAGTGGCTATATTTATATCTACAATGTCCCTTTAACTTTGCTGTTTTCTTATTTTTTTTTTACTTAAGGCAATCTTTTATCCTAAACTAATATAAATTTTCATTCCACTGGCATTCTGCACTAAAGTACCCCGCCTTATAGGCATCAGTGGTTCATCCATGTCAATTCTCAATTTCTCTACAGAATAGTACAAAAATGACCAAATTCCATCAATAGTATTAATTTATCAATATTTTAACAAAGTTGCATGATTTACATTTAGAAAATGAAATAAAAAACCTCATGAAAAGCAAAGCACACAGAGAGCTGAGGACAACAAAAGGGTGGAAAGCACATCCTAAACATGGGCATTGCTGTTCATCAGCTACCAGTGACACTAAGGCTAGAACCAAATTATTACAGCATTACTTAAATTGAAATGATAATGCATTGTAGATTAATATGAATGCAGATATGGACATAAAAGGGCACTATGGCAGAAGAAAGGTGTGTAGTTGCTCCCAGTGTTATTCTGGCACTGATGCATTTTCATCTCTTTTTTTCACAGATTGGAGACAGTGACAATTTCTCTTGCTGCCCGCTGTGCCCAGCTATATGACTTTGCTATGCCATCCAGCTCACAACACTTGCCTCTACAAGCCAGCCTGAACACCTCCTTGTGGCTCTCTCCACCCAAAACCACAGCTTGCACTTCACTTTCCCCTTCTCTCCTTCTCCGTAAAACAAATGAAATAATGTTGACACCACCCCACCTCTATCTAGTTTTCTGCTCTGTCTGCATCTGTCAGTTGCTTAACTGGTGGAGAATGTGGGCATGTAAATAGCCCCAGACCCCAGCAATACCATAAAGCCCCTGCTGAAATACCTATTTGCTTGGTCACCCTTGTAATTGGCTAAAAAGTGTGGAATGAGTTTGTCTGATGCAAGTCTTAGGATCTAGGGTGACCCCTGGAAACTAAACTAAACTTTAGTTTTATTTTATTCCACTTAAATTTTATTTGTATAGACATTGCCACAAAGCAGCTTTAATGACGTACATAAATTCTAGATGTAAGTTTAAATTTATTGGTTCATCCTTAATGACATTAGACAACATTCTAAATAAACATAGAGTAACCTGAATTATAATTGAACTCATCCTTATCTGGGTGACATGGATAGTATGACTAGAAATTTATCTGGGGTTGTGGCCAACCCCAGCAGAAGCAATATTTTTCCAAGTGAGGAAACCAGACCAGAAGCAGCAAAGAGATCAGGATCACTGGTACCTCAGAGATAGCATGTGTAGCTGGCACGAGAGAGAGAGAGAGAGAGAGAGAGAGAGAGAGAGAGAGAGAATGTTTGGGGACAATGTACACTTTGCGCAGATTGCCAGCAGGATCTCTGGCTAGACTATCTATGACTAAAAGTGAAAGCCAGAAGGCATCACAGGCATGTGGGCAACCTGGGACATAAAGCGGCCATACACTCCACCCATTAAACCTCCAGATTTGCTCCTTTACCTAAGAAAAAATATTTAGAACACATATTTTTGTATTACCTTGTTGTTAAATATGTTGTTGCTTTACCAAACAAATATATTTTTAGCTTAGCGTTAAACTGACTGTGTCTGAGTCTCCAACACTAATTATAAAGCTGTTCCATAACTTTGGGTCTTTGAAAACGCTGCCCCCTGCTATTTGAGATACCAACAAATAACCTGCATATTTTATGGAAGTGGGTGTGGTGAATTCAAAAATACTAAAAGTTCACCCAGCTTGTGCAGTATTTCGTAACCAATATAAAATTTTATTTACATTAATCAAATAGAGGTGATGTTATATCTTCTGGTTTTTATAAGGACAAAGCTTCAACTGGGAGAGCACCTGATCATACTCCTCCCGAAGAACAGCAGCATGCCGCTGTAGAAAAAGAAGCCCTGGATATAAGTTCAGTTGTGGACTGCTGGTAAGCACGTGGCCCGGGCACGGAGCAGAGCTATGAATAACATGTGCTGGACACTGATCATGGCTCCTCCTCACCCTCACTGAGAAGACAGGAGGAGATAAAAGAGCACCATCATAGATAGCTAAGACAAATTCACTTCCCTTTGTTTTCAGACAACAAAATTATAAAAAATATAAAAAATATAATTATTAAAATATTATTTATTTACTATATATTAACTTCTATTCCTTATTTCTTGTGTACAAGCAAATGTGCATACAGAGATTGTAAAATAAAGCCCAGCATTTCTGCATAAATGTGCACAATATATTGATAAACATTTTCATTACCCAACATTCACAACACCTGTGTTGTCCAACAGATAATAATTTTTGTTACAGTGGTACAAGCTAATCTTAGCAAGGGTCACGTTATAGCCCTAACAAAGTTTATTTATTCATTTATTTATTAATGTTCTATACCGCTTATCCTGTATACAGGATTCATCTTCTATACCACTTATCCTGTATACAAGATAAGTGGTATATCCTGGAACCTATCACCATGGAGGTGCGAGGCCACAGTGCTAACTACAATGCCTCCATGCCACCTAAGCCATAACAATGTATTTTCCTTTTTAATATAAGTTCAAATCTTATCATAATTGCAATTTGTAGCAGCTTAATGGCAGTATGGTATTTAGTCAATTGGCTGTAATGGAATTCAGAGCTCAAAAGCAAATATTGATCCTAGGAGCTGAAGTGAGCTGTACACCCACCCAGATTTATCCTCCAGGCACTTCTAAGGTTGCAGTTGCACAGAGCTTTTCAGACTCTTCAGACAAACACTTCAAGTTGAAATTTAGTTTTATATATATAGGAGTATGAAAATGGAAACTCTCTGCCCTTTGTGCACTGTTTGAGAGATAAAGCACACAGCTTGGTCATCTTCTTCATATACTGAACTGCAAACATAGCACAACTTTTCTGCAAGACTTCAGAGAGCATTGTGTGTTTCTGGCCCCCTCCCACCCTGTGGGACCTGGTTGCTGCTCAGTCTCTCTGCGCGGAGCTATGGAGGAGGGTGGAGTGGATATCAAATGCTCTTGCCCATTCTGCGCATTAGAGCAGTGGGTGAGGGTCACTGAGGAGCCTAGACATATAGCCTCACTTCTTTACTTCCACTCAGCTGCCCACGTGCTGAGTCAGAATCTAAATAAAGCCGGATAGACTGTCTAAGGGAGGGGAGAATCGCCGCGTCACGACTCGACCAGGTTTAAGTGGCCATTGTGGGTGCAAAGCCAAAGTAAGTAAAACAAAGCAAAAAGATTCCCTCTACATTAAATATTGTCTTGATTTCCTTTAATTTATTAATTTATTAATACACTTCACCAGAGGCAATAATGACACATGGAAAAAGTCCCTGAGATAACATGAAGAAGAAGCCTTAAAAGGAACCATATTCAAAAGGGAACCCTTCTTCATTTTTGTGATAAATAAATTCCATCTATTACTGTAAACTATGGTTTCAAAAGTGCTACTGTATAACAGGAAATTCATTTTAGTTATGAAGTTTTCATACTTTGTTATGGGTACAGACCTGGGTACAGAACTATTTGTGGGAATTTAAGAGCAACTACAGTTACAAGGCATCATAGCAAAACTATTTGTATTAAATGCAGTCAAAAGCCATCAACATGTTTTCAAAGTATAAGCGTTCTCACCAGTCGAAAGTCTAAATCCATGGTGTTTCCTGATTTTTATTTCTTTCTACATTGTAAAACAATGCTAAAGTCATCCAAAGCTAATAATCTACTTTGAACAGTTGATATTGAGATGTGTCTGCTACTCATGCTCTGTAAAGCCTTCATAACATCTCTAACCTGAGGTGTTGTTAACTAGGGATTTTTGAAGCTGGTAATTCAAACACAACTTCTTTCCTGCAGCAGAGGAAAGTTTTGGTCTTGCTTTCCTGGGAAGGTCTTCATGAGAGCCAGTTTCATCACAGTGCTTGATGGGTTTTGCAAATGCATTTAACACAATACTGTTCTTGTAATAACTGGACCAGAACAGCTGACCTTAATGTCTTAAAATAACAACTGACTGTTGTTGTTGTTGTTTTTCTTTAATTACCTAATGCATTATGTGTTATTTTATGGTTAATCTCCAGTATTGTCTTAGGATGTTGAAATATAAATCCAAACTTATGTCCAGATTTTAGACTGGTACTGTATCTATATAAGTGGTCTGCATGTGATGAGAACTCACTCACTCATTCATTGTCTATACTGCATTATCCTGTATTCAGGGTCACAGAGGGGCCTGGAGCCTTTGGGCATGAGGTGGGGTACAACATGGACAGGGTGCCAATCCATTGCAGGGCACACACACATACACTCATTCTACTGGTAATTTGGGAATGCCAACTAGCCTAATCTGCAAGTCTTTGGACTGTGGGAGGAAACCGGAGTACAGTACCTGGAGGAAACCCACCAAACACGGGAAAAACATGTAAACAGAGATGGGAATCGACCCTGGCCAGGAATTGAACCAGGGCCCTGGAGGTGCAAGGCGACAGTACTAACCACTACCCCACGATGCCACCTGTGATGAGAACTCCACCCAAAAATATATATTTTTTATTTGTTTAATGAGCAGTGAAATTATAAGCTTTTTTCTCCTCTATGCTCTCTTTGTTTTGTTTAACAGCTCTGTACAAGTGTAAGCTTAAGTGTGGGGATTCATTTGTGACTTCTTTGCCTAGGCTGTACTATCTACCATACACATCTCTTGACATTTTTAGCTGTCAGATAAGTGTTAATTACCATTTTGCCAGCCTTGTGTTCCAGCCAGATGTGATTTAGTTTGGCTTGTCCTATACACAGACTCAGCAGCTAATTGAAGCTGTGAATCCCATTATTTCTAATTCAGCTGTGTTAATTGAGGGCATTTGGGTTCCTGTAAAAACAGGCTTCGAATCAAGGGATTTTAGCTTGAAACTGATCTGGCAGGTCTTGTTTTATTGAACTTAGGACCCCCAGGGTCTGACGCTTTTATTTCTACAAGCATTCTTTCTAAAGCTGAGGTTTCATCCCAGCCAAATGGAATAATTGTCAAAAACAGTGCACGCTTTGCTTTTATTGTGCAAATGCAGAGGCGTGTAGAGTAGGCAAAAATTGTACTCAAGTAAGAGTAGCTGTACTTCAAAATAATATTACTCAAGTAAGAGTAAAAAAGTACTTGGTGAAAAGACTACTCAAGTACCGTGTAACTGTTTCATCGTAATGTCCGATTTACTTTTTTTTTTTTAATAGAAATTATGTAAGCAGCCAAACAAAATGATAAAATAATGTACAATTTATGACATTTCCAAATAATAAAATAAATGAAATAAAATAAATGAATAAAAATAAATATCTTTACAAAACAGCAAATTAAGGGGCAAGAAATACAAATTTTCCAAAAAAAAATCCTCATTTTTTTCACAAAATAAAGCTTTTGAAACAAATACCTGCTGTAGGTAACAAATGTATGTTTGATAGAGATATACAGTATATTCAGTTGCCATCCAAATGCCTTAGCAGAAAGAAAATAACATTAGAACATTTGTACAAGAGGTTTCACTTCACCATAAACTGTGTCCAGCAGAACAAATGTAAGAAACTTATATTTTTTAGCCTCTAGCTTTTTTACTAATTATATATGTTAACATTGCAACATTAAATAAAACAGCTAAATTAACCATGACATGTTCCCTTCACTGTGTACCACGGCTGAAGATTTTTTCCCCCCCGCTATTCAGCCAGTTTGTGTGTGGTCATGTGACTACATGTGGTTATTGTTATTGCGAGTGATCGGTGGAACACAGTCATGTGATTGATCCACCGGCTGCATTTCTCTGGCGAAAAAAAAGAATATCTAATGTGTAGAATAAATGGTAGATAGGTAACGAGTCGAGTGTAGCTGAATGTAGCGGAGTAAGAGTAGCGTTTCTTCTTCATCCAATATGACTTCTGTTTTTTATGAATTTTACATGTTGCCCTCTTTCTCTACCACCCACTCACCTTCTCTC
Source organism: Leiocassis micropogon (assembly GCA_028565275.1). NCBI lineage: Eukaryota > Metazoa > Chordata > Actinopteri > Siluriformes > Bagridae > Leiocassis > Leiocassis micropogon. The sequence goes on along the minus strand of JAOVVA010000027.1, from coordinate 8,297,150 downwards.
TCTCTCTCTCACACACACACACACACACACACACACATGCTCACATGTAAATACAGTACATGATGATGGTCATTATATAAGAGAGAGCCCCATTCTATCAGTGCTTGGGACCAGCACTAAGAGTTCCCAATCAGGGAATCAAATCCCAGTGTTCTATTAGACAGACAGAGACACTCCCACTGTACTAATACTTTGGATTTTTGTAGAACCACATACAAAAACACCAACAGTGCCAGTAATAAAAATTAAGAAAAAAAAAAGAAAAGAAAAAAAAACAAGGCTTATTTCCTTTACTGGAATAAATAAATCTTTATTCTATTAGTGAGGAGTTGAATCTGGTGAGTACAATGCAACTTCTAGTTTCAACTCTTATTTTGGTGACTATTTTCATTTAGATTTGTTGACACATCTATTAACTGTTAATAGGTAATGACTGAGACCCTGCATGTAAAAGTGTTGCATTGATCATGAACAAAATAAGAAATTTACAATAGGATTACTTTAGGAGAATGTAAAAGTATATAAACTAAGAACACATTGTCTAGTCCATGTACAAAATGCACAAATTTCTAACATCTATAATTTTCTCATAGTGCTTTTGCTGATTTTAAAGAATGGCTGAATACCATTCATATTCATATTGTTTAGAGCAAAGAGCATGAATCCAGTAAGTCATTATGGAACATTTAGAAAACTTTATGCCTACAAATGGTCACAAATCACCTTCTGCATTTAAATGTGTGGTGTGGTATTCTAACATTATCATTTGCACAAAACTGTAGCTTTCATTAATATTTATACTGTAAATGTCTTAGTGGCTTTCTGTTTATTTTAATATTTTTGTATTGCATATTTTATCACTTATGTTTTATCATACTAGAATTCATGCTGACACCTGCACCAAGAGGAATTCCGAATTCCACCCTGCACTTGGCGAGTAAAAGCTTCTGATGCTGAGGCTACATCTTTTTTCTCCCGCCAGACTGGCCACTGTGCTGCTGTAGGCAATGCAGATTATTGGTGGAACAGATGGCCTGATGAGATCATGGCAAAGACAGTCTCCTAGCACTCAGCTCCATGTGTGTACTGCCTGAGGATACCCATGTGTCCAGCTTCTGCTTGCCCATTTCCAAATATAAATTCTGTGAACACTTGCTTACGCACACGTACACAGATACACACAGAGAAGAATGTATCTAAACAAGAATCTTGAATAGTCTCAGAATATATACTCCACAGCTGCTTTTTTTTCCTGGCTTTCTTTTTGTATCACTTTCTCTTTACTTCTTTCTATGTCTGTGTTTCTATGACTGTGCTACTATTTCCGTTCCATTTGGTTCAATTTATTTATTTAAGATAATGTCATTGGCTTTGATGACTGAACATACAGTACTAAATAAATATTATATCATTAGCAAATTCATTTATGTTGATTGGGTGGTCATAAGCCCGTATTTTCCTGTGCTCACCAAATTGCTATTTTCATGGTCAGAAAAAAAAGTCTCTAGTAATGATTTGGATGTATTTGCACAATAAAAGTGGTGGGATTTTTTACAACTAGGTTTTGTGCATAGACACACCCAGCTGGAATATAAACTCAAAGCAGCTGACTAAAAACACTTTATCCAAGCAGCTAGTTGGTATGGTGGTGCAGCAAGTAGCATTGAACCAAACAGCTTCAGGTTCCTGAGCTTAGGTTATTTTATGAGTGCCGATTTGCCTGTGTCTCTGTGAGTTTCCTACTGTATGTGTTCCCCAGTTTCTTTAACAGCACATGATTTCCTGACTCAACATTTTAATTGCACATGGATGGATGGATGAATTATTGCATCGTGCATTGTGATGGACTGGTTCCCCATTTTACATTTACTTCTACCTCATATAAGTAAACACACTGAAAGAACCAGATCTGTGTGGGGCACCGCTGGTGCTTGACAGTGGGTATGAGGTGTTTTTGCTGAAATGATGTTTGGTTTTAAGAGGTTTCTCCTGGCACCTTTCCAAACAAATTGTACTTGTTCAGTCTTCTTCTAATTGTGTAATTAACTGCTCAGTAAGGCCTGTAGCGTCTGAGATGTAGCTCTTGTTTTTTTTAAATATTATTATTATTATTATTATTATTATTATTTCTTTTAGCATTGCATTGTCTGACCTTGGGGTGAATGTGCTGGGCTGTGAAAAATCTTTCTCACTGTTCAACGTTAAACTTCAGATATTTAAATGTCCAGACTGATTTCAGCAACATTTGCTTCTCTAAGGCCATTCCTTATATCCTCCCCTCTTGGCATTGTGATAACGCACACCTTAATGCTACAAAAACCTCTGCTTTTATAGAGGTCTGCACACCTGCTGATGGTCGATTAATGCAGCACCTGGCTCCAACTTACCCTCCTAAATGCTGTGGAAGCAATAATGGTATTGCCCACATTTTTTTCTCTTCTTCCTTTTGGCTTTATTTTTGTTAAATAAATAATGGCACAGTGAAAAATGTATATGTTTGTCTGAGGTTGCATTTGCATATTGAGACACGCTTAGATGATTTTATATCATGTTTTACAAAATGTTTACACACACACACACACACACACACACGAATTCAAATAAGGGTACTAACTTTTGAACTTTTTTATTATATAATTTTATGTCTTATTTTTATTTGAATTAAGATGAAAAATAGGACATTAAAATGTCCTTCTAAAATGTCCTACGCTATAGCCAAAAGGTTGTGGACACATGATCCTAACATTCAATTGAAAATTTCATTCAAGGATTTGTCCTCCTTTTGCCTGTATAATGTTGGAATAGTGGTTGGGATCAGGGCTCTGCGCAGGCCACTCAATTTTTTTCCAATCTAACCTGGGTAAAAAATTTCTTCATAGCCCTCGAATTGTGTGCAGGATTACTGACATGCAAGAACAGTTTTGGGGTCCTTAGTATCAGTGAAAAGTACTCTTAACAGCATAGAAAAATATTCTGTGCAAGTGTGTGCTTTTACGTTTGTGGCAACAATTTGGAAAGACCCCCATCGGGGTGTGTTAGTCTGGTGTCCACATACTGTTGGCCATACAGTGTATAGTGCAATTTACATTTTTATACAAATTGAGGCCAATTTTAGGTAGAAATACATCTTTATACCTGCCTATTTTATGCTCAGTGTATCCAATCTGAAGACTGGATCTGTCTCAGATGGTTATACACTCTTTTTAAAAATACTAATAGTTGCTCTTATTGTCCATGATTATAGTAGTTACAGTGTACTAGTTAAATGTTAAGAGTGTCCAATTTGCTATGTTTTAGGATGAATTAAAAGAATTATTGTTTGATGTGTCCGCAGCACATTGATCTGCTTACCAGTCAGTGTTGCCAACTGGGAGAGAAGGACAAATACACATGCAGTTTATCATCAGCAAAGAGAGCATAGTTAAGCTTTTGGCCAGGTGCCCTGTGTTACATACATTCCTTATAGCAAAAGAAAAAGTCATCAACATGTACATGTAAGTCATAGAGAGACCTGGAGACAGACAATAAGAAATGCATGTATACTGTACAGTATGTATATTCATCTGAACACAGGCTATAGGAAGTGTTGCCACATAATGAATCAGGAAGCAAAATGAGGGGGTTGTTTATAAGCATAGATGCATGGGAAAGTTCACATTATATTACAAAACCTTACACAAGGATAATGAATCATGGACTAAGAGGACTTTTCAGGGTTCAAAATTTAGTGCGATACAGCTGTAAATGCATGCTGGCGGAGTCAGTCTTAGTTGCTGTTGCTAATGAAATGAACCTGTGCCTTTTCTACTGCTGCCTAACCCCTAATCGAAATAAATTCTTAATGCCCTCATTTACTATGGATGAAACTCTTAAGCACATTCTTGTATACTATGGTAATCTAGTTGAAAAATTCATTCTGCTGGGTCTTTGGGTCATTTTGAGTTTAAATGTTAAGTGATATGCCAAACATTTTTGTTTCCGGCTGCACAGCATGAGGTTGTGCTTAAGACTGGCCCGAGATATAAAAATAACCCAGATGAGGGGCTTAAGCCATTCATTCCATGAAATAATGGTGGTAAAACAAATAATCAACTGGCTTAGACCATTGATGTACTGTATATGAAATCCAGAACGTTTTAACCGTGACTCCTCTATACAGCAAGATCACTGCTGCGTCAGTGGGTGCAAATGCAGGGCGAATTATTGGTGATGACAGTACAGAGGACACAAAGGATACAAGAGAACCTGCTGATCCAGCAACCATGGATGAGCAGTGTGAGCTCGAGGGGGCTGACGACTCCGAGGAGTTTAAAACACCAGCCACTAATGTGACACAGATGCACTTTTAGAGAAGCATGATGCTCAGTCGACAAAGAATATACTGATATCGCAGTTGACCTTAAGGGTGCAAAATCACGGGATAGCTCTGCTGCTAAAAATGTTAACCTCAGGGAAAATTATGACACTACACTGTCGAACAGCTAAATATCTTTCTAGATATCATCTATAACCAAAGCAGGACAAACCTTGAGAACTATGCCTTTTTTTTTACCTTGAATGGTTTTCATAGGCATGAAAAGGTGACATTGAGTGCTATCAAAAAAGTTAAAAATCCATCACTCAAAACGTATAAAAAAAAACATGTCTCGGTCCCTGCTTGTCTGTCTCTTTTTTCTTATTATTTTTAATTATGTGCTCCTCAGGAGTTGAAGCTGGAGCTGTCACTTCTGTCCTGTACTCAGGAACTGCTTTTTTGTAGCCTGGACCCTTGAACGCAGCTCTTAATTAACCCTGCAGTTATAACAGCTGGAGCATATTAACATATCAAATGAGAGCCCTGTGGGAAATAAACTGAATACCGATTTATTTTAGCGTTGATTACCAGGTCACTGTAACCTGCCTTAACACATTGAGATGTTTTTACCAAGTGCTTTTCTCAAGCAGCCATTTCATAATACGGAAAAGTATTTCTCTTCTTTAATTCTTTACATTTCCTTACATTTCACATGCAGATATAAGTGAAGGCTGAAATCAGAAATTCCCAACATTAAAGCTTGTTATAGGCAGCAGTTTATCCTAATAAGCAAGGAACACTAACCAAGACAAAGCTTAGAAATGCTTCTTAAGTGTCTGAAAATAAAAGTTATAATTATTATTATGTTGCAAGGATGGATACTCTTTATTTAAAAAAAACCCTCCTGGTACATACCAGATATTCCCATTACTCATTTTGTTCTACCAATTTGGTCACCTGTCAGTTTTCCACCAACCACCCAGTGCTCTACTCCCAACCAAGGAAGATAAATGCCAAAAGGGCTTCCTACAAGCCATGTAAAAGCCAACTGACCACATTTACTGTAGCTTGCTTCTTGTGCGATATCCCATGATAGTGCATCAAGCTGAAAGAAAAGCACTATCTGCACTTTTAGAGTTCTGTACAGCTCATAGTTGCCCATGAATGACTGATATTGATGTAACTGACAGTAATTGAGTAATTGAGCTTGCCATCCCTCCTAACCACAGAGCAATTTTGATCCCATGGCTTCCAGGAATGGATAGCTATGAAATCATCTGGATTTGCAGTCATAATCTCTGGATGGTAGGGTTGCTTTTCATTATGCCACATCCAGTCTACTTGTTAGCATATTTTCCTTCTTGCTTCACTGGCCCACTAAATATCAATCTGTTTATTTAATTTACCATTTACTTCATAAAATCTGTGTCTACCAGTTGTTATGTTTTTATTTCAATTAATCCCCCTCGTTCATTGTGTATTAAAAAAAAAAGTAAATAAATTTTCTCTTATTAGGTGCATTAACACAGGTGTTCCAGCCTTGATTGGTTTGTTGTCTCAAAGACCAAGAGCACTTTGCTGGAAACTACCATATGCCTTCATACACCAGAACATATGCCTGAATGTTATAGTGCGATATCAGCAGCTGGGGTTATAAGTTTTCTGTAATAGCATACAGTCCACTTCCAAGTTGAGTCAGCCAAAAGTAATGGAAATACACACCTGTCCTGACAATCTGTCTAAGGCTTTACTTTTTCACAAAAAAAAAAAAAAGGAAAAGAGATTGACACCAGGCATGTTTTGTTATATACCTTTACCAAGTTCACAATGATTTTTGTTGGACTTTCAACTGTTCACATCGAGGGGTAGCCACAGCGGACCATTCACTCCGCACACAACTTAGCACAGATTTTATGCTGGATGTCCTTCCTGGCAAACCCTCCCATTTTATCCAGGCTTGGGACCCGCACTGCATTTAGGGGCTGGGGTTTGGGCAGGAATTAAATCTGGGCCCTTCCGCATGGCGGGCGAGAAACCTACCACTTAGCCACCAATGTCCATCAAGTTAGTATACAATTGTGTCATTTGCCAAATAATCCACTTAAAGTCATTGTTTACTTTAAGCCTTTTGTGGACTCCTTTATTAAATAAATAAGATTAAAACCATAAACATTAACACCACCTAGGTTTTGGTTTCCCCATGTGCCACTGCGGAGGCTCTGGCCTCTTGGGGCATGACTCCACCAGACCCCTGGTGGTGTGCTGTGGTGTCTGGCATCAGGAGCAGATCTGGCAGTAGATCCGTTGGGTAATGTGGGATGTGGGGTGGGTGTTGATTGGACTTGTTTTGTCAGACGCATTCCATGCTCAGTTTGATTGAGCTCTGAGGAATTTGGGACTGGGCTGAAAACCTTGGGCTCTTTGCCTGCGGGGCACTATGTATGGTGGGCTTTGGTGCCCACACACAGGGTGTTCTGGTGCCTTTCTTTTGGGGCCAACATTGACTTTTTCCAGCGAGTTGGGTAGAGTTGTTCTGTGGCATGAGCCTTGGATGACCATGATCCGGTGACCATTTTACTGGCATGTAATTGATAACAAATGTTAATGGTTTAATGTTATGTGGTATAATTTTATTGCTGATCACTGTGATTGTGTAGATAGATAGATAGATAGATAGATAGATAGATAGATAGATAGATAGATAGATAGATAGATAGATAGATAGAATTTGTACAAATTTTTGCTGTGTACCAGGATATTACACAGTTTATGATATTAACAATGCATAGTAGTATATAATACATTGAAAGACTGTAAAACAACAATACCGGGTTACACAGTTATCACAGAATAAATTCTTCATCTCCTACCTTATCTAAACGCACAGAAATGTGTTGAGACGAGATCGTTCATGAGGTTTCACACATTACATTTCTCGCACCTAGATCTAGGCCATGAGAGAGACAGATTTGACATAAGAGCATGATAGGTGTTTTCCTTTTTTTTCAACCATCCAATGTGCCTCAGGGAGTGAGAGGATTCGCACACTAGTCAGGAGGCTATTTGCCACCTTGCTGTTATTCTCACACACACACACACACACACACACACACACACACACACTTGGAAAAGGGCAATGGGACACTTCAGCTTGTCAGAGAGTGCAAATGGATTAATTTCTATACACTGTATATTTTCAAGAGCAGCACGTGTTATTTGTAGGTCAGTCAAAGTGCAACAGAAATCACTACATCAGGTGACCTGTACCTTCTAAAACCCAGATTAACTGTAATTGTTGCACCGATTCAAACCTACTTTTAGTGGAAATTGTTTTCCTACGATAAGCCAAAAAAGTTTAACAACAAGGTTTATAAAAGTACCTTGCTAAATGCCAGTCACCTGCACATTAGCAAGCTCATTCTCAACACTGCTGATTATACATAATTTACATTTAGCAACACCCACAAAACTTCATAAAAGGCACTAAGCTTACAGAGAGCTGAAAATGATAAATGGCACCTAAACTAGTTTTTGAATACCACATTTCTTGTGTAAATGCATCTGCAAATGATTTATGAATACATTTGTTCATATCCAGCTTGATTAATGAGGCCTGATATTCAGAGTTAATCATCATCTTTAATGCAATTATAAGAACAAGCAGTCTTTTTTCTTTTTAATTCTGGAAACATTCAAACATTACCATTTCTTCACTGGAGTAAATCCTTTATAAATCTGTAGAAAAATACAGTATATTGTATTCATTTCAAGTGATTTTCAAGTGATTATCTAAAGAAGCTTAGATAACCTACTGTAGAGCAATGATGATTTCAGAATTGTAGTTACTTACTCATTTTCTCCAATTAACCAGTGCTCTTAAACATCTGTCATAGTGCTGCATATTATCTTGTTATCTCTCTGGAGACCAGCTTGGTGCACTTGTGGACAATGTGATTTTTGGACAAGGTGGTCAAAAATTGCCTTCTGATTTAATTGGATTTTCCTATCTAGATTGTTCCTAGCTTAGAGAAAGAAATAGATAGATAGATGGATAGATGGATGGATGGATGGATAGACAGACAGACAGACAGACAGACTGACAGACAGGCGTGAGCACTTATTCCGGGTTTAGAATTATTATATGGGTATAAAATGTTTGAAATTTGAAACCATGTTTGAAAGCAAACAGATTGATCTGGGGAAGTGGGATCAAAAGCACTGTGATTTCTCATCTCAGCACCTCCAAGATATTAAATAACATCCTTAAGCAACATCTCAAACCCTACAATGTTCAGCTTTCTCTGTATTCTGTCTCAATGATAAGTCACTTTAAGCAAAAGCATCATCAAAATGAAATGTAAATGTAAAAAGTCAAATAATGGTTTAGAACCACATACTAGCATAAATGTCACATTAATACGCTGTAATTAAGGAACGAATAAACAAAAGAATTGTTTCTAATAGTATTTAAAAGCACTGGGTGTCATTGTTTACAGAGGAAAGATGCAACAAAGTTATATTACTTTATTACAATTATTGCTACATTTAAAAAGAAACAAAATTTCAAGAAGAGAATTACATTTCTCTACAATCATCTTTAAAAACGGCTACAAGGGGTTCTAAGCATTTAAAACTTTAACCAATGTAGTTGTTAGAATGAGCCCTAATACCCACCACTGAAATGTCAGTCTGCTTTGTATTTATGCAGACAGTTTATACTGCCCCAGATAACTACTGCATTTAGATAGTGTGCATGTTATATAAAAGCTAGATGGCATTTAAGAGAATAGAAATTATGTTATTTTTAGTGAGCCTTAGGTAATGTTTTCTTACATTCCTTAGAAAAAGAGACACTAACATGCACCCCACAACAACAAGTCCGATATTGTGTAGGTTCCCCTTGTACTAGTAAAACAGCTCAGGTCCCTCAGGGTTTGCCTCCACAGGACCTCATCCCATGGATGCTCAGTCAGTTTAAGATCAGGGGAATTTGGAGGTGGATCAACAACCTTGTACTCTTTGTCTGCTAAGCACAAAGAGTGTTCTGATGCCTTTCTATTGTGGCCAGCATTGACAATTTGTGCTACATTTGTGCAGCAACTTGTGCTACATATTTTTTTTTCCATAGGATCTGACTGGATGGGCTGGTCTTTGGTCCCCTGAGGCATAGATAAATCTCAAGGGCATCATCCAGTCACCAGTTTACTGGTATATAATTGATAATCAATGTTATTCAGTTCACCTTGGGATGGTATTCATTTTATGGCTGACCGGTGTAGAAATATTAACTAAAATTAGTGTTATTTTAATCCCTTTATGTTATTTTAGTTTTAAGATTAAACCCATCATCACTTACTCATGGTCTATAACGCTTCATTCTGTATTCAGGGTCGCGGGGGAGCCTGGAACCAGGAGACTTAGGGCACGAGGCGGGGTACACCCTGGACAGGGTTTAAGATTAAACTTTTTATTATTATTATTATTTCTCCGCCACATTCTTATTCTTTACTCTGTTAACTTTTAAATAATTGTCGTCTCTTAATAATTTCATTTAATTTAAGAACTTATAAGAGCGGGGCATTGTCATGAATAGGCGCCACACTGCTAAGTCTGCCTGAGGAAGATGTTTAAATTAAATGAGCTTATTATTCTTCTTAGTTGAACGTCAGAATGAACAGCAGGACATTCAGATTAATTTACTACGCTGGTACAAATTTCAAATAGTTACAAATGAAATAGCATTACATTGGTATGCATTACAATGACACAACATCACAATTATTAGTACATGGACACACTTATGTTACCTGTCTGTGTGACTACTTCTGCACAATGGTCAGTAGGTTTCTGGTTAATGGACCACAGCCCTGTAATGGTTAACTAATTCTTGTCTATTTAAAACCTTTCTTTCTATTTAAAACCTTTCTTCTTTGGTAAGCTGGCTCATTAAACTTCTTTGCCTAAGCGTTATTATTTCATTGCGTGGTTGAAATTTTTGTTGTATTTTATCTCCTCTTGTATCTGCATTACATTACTCTTTAATTAGCGCCATGTGTGGTCTCATACCTGATTTTTTTAAACAGATAGTAGTATGATTAATAACAATAAAATCAAACAACTGCGGATTAGTTCTCCTGCGAGTTTTTCACATCTGCCATACTGCATGGTAATGTGACAGCTATTCTTAATGTTACACAGATATGGACGGAAATAAGCAATGCAATGAGGAAGTAAACCCCATCTTTCTACACCACACACACCATGTCTTTGCATGTGCTTTTAATAAGGAAATACATGTTTTAGGTGTATTGTCAAGCAAAGCTATGCACCACTTATGTATATTAAGATGGAAAACATTAGTTTGCTCGTTTGCTAGTCAGCAACCCTCAAGTCATTCCATAGATTTGACATTTGATTGAGGCAAAGGCTATTCCAGACATTTTGCATTTTTTACGTTCTTCCCAGAATCTTCCCGTACTTGGATTTCATCAGTCCTTCTCTCAAGCTTGAAAGGATCCCCCGTCTATACAGTACCAATGTGCTTCCATGGTTTATGTTGGGAGAGTGGTGTTTTGGTGATGGACCATCTTGAGTTGCATGCCAAAGGTTCTTCTTTGGTAACATCTGGCCATAAATACTTCTTAATTTGATGCAGGATGCTTTTTGTGTGTTTGTGCAAACTTCATGCACTCCACATTTAAGGTAAAAAAAAAATAGCTTTCTTCTTTCCACCTCCCATACAGGCCAGATGTGTGCAATATTTTTTCCTCTGCTGGCCATAAAATCTTGGTGAAACCAAATGTCTCGTTTTTATGAACACCCTGATTTTTTGCAGACTGTGGGTGGGACTATTCACAATGCTCAAGGGTATCTTCAAAGTCTTGGAAATCTTTTTTTATATTAATCACTTCATGTGAGGGTTGTCTTCGGTGCCCATGCTGCTTTGTTTGTGTGGATCTGCACGTGAAAACTAAAAGGCAATAGTAAACAGCTGTTCTCTTTCAAAATATGAAGTCAACTGCTGCAATTACAGTATACAAGGAAAAAAAACACTTTGCGTCCTTGAAAGTAGTTTTTGTCCCTGACATCATGTAAATAATGTCATAGAAAGGGGGTGTAGAACCCAGTACATACGAGTACAGAAGGGTCAGGAGGCAGAAAAAATGTTAGCATCGCTTTTTCAGCACACTTTACAAAACTCAACAAAAACCACAAATGCAGCGCAGTGGCCTTGTCCAAGGTCAAGATCATGCTTACTGTGAGATACACTCACAATACAAAAAAATGAGCCACGGACAGTAAATAAATTTGTTCTGAATATATTCAATATTTAATATATAATAAATGCATACCGTTTGTCGTAGACCCATGAAAGAGGTGTTAAATTGTGGAGCTTATTCAAGAGTGGGGTGCTATGACTTTTCTAAGGGGTAGGGGATACATTGACCCCGCAGGCAACCAATTAGTCTCTCAGGATAATTGTGAAGCTGTCAAGCCACGCCCTAGCAATCACTTTAGTGCACCTTAGCAACTGATGCCAGAGGGCAGAGTTTTGCCACAGCAAGCACCATTCACATTATATTCAGGAAATGTACCTGTATAGTTATTATTATTATTATTATTATTATATTTTGCTTTTCATCATTTGAACTTAAAACAATCAAAAATAAAATTTTGAGATTGTATAAGTATTTGGCTGACTATTCCAAATGCTACTGCAACAAAACAAAACAAACAACTTACAAACAACAAAACAAGCCTACAAATAAAAATAAAAAGGATGGGCTCTGTTATACTATCTGAAGCATTTTACTGGCATAGTTTGGCTCCACTTGTCCCCTTAGAGGAAAAAGTCACCATAAATCAATACAAAGATGTTCTGACTGATAATCCTACAATGAAACATTAATATCCTGGTAGGTGTGGTCTCTTCTACAAAGACACTGTCCTTTTCCACCAGGCACAAGGGCTCACTGAATGTCTGATGAGTATAAATATAATATAAACTCAATACTATGGTCTTTACAGCCACTATATCTCAACCATGACATATTAGACAGTGATGTATCTTTTGGAAGGATGGTTTTCATCCATCCAGTACTGTTCCATTCTGTACCAAGGCTCATTAAAGTTATTATAGAGGCTTGTGGTGGCCCAACAGCTTAGACACTTTACCTTGGTTTTTCCTTTTATCTGATGGTTTTTGGTTTTCCTAAATTGAACAAAAAAATCCTACAACGAAGGAATGGCATCACACCACACAGTAACTTTGGCAATGGAAAGGTGCAGTGTACTGTATATAATTTAGCGAATCAATATACACATGGAACCATAACAATCAGTGCTCATTTGCTCCAGTTTTTCAATCAACAGGAAATCTGTGAGCAAACTTTCCGTTCTACCAGCTGGCCAACACCTTACCACCAGTTCAAAACATGATGGTTGAAATATGGTCGTAAAACAATCATAAATGGAAATCACTTAAACACTTGGATGATGTTAAATTGTTAAAAACCCAACAGTAAACATAGATATGTTTAATAGTGAAAGTAAGTGCATTTCCATACACACAGGATTGGGACAAAACAGCAGTGTGGCAATAAGAAAACCATTTTTTAGTTAGACTAATCCGAAAAAGGGCTTCAATTTGCTAAAGAGCATAAAGATTGGACTTTGGAGCAATAGAAAAAGGTCATGTGGTCTGATGAGTTCAGACTGACTCTATGCTAAAATGATAGGTTAGCAATCAGGGTAATAAGGGAAGTGCATGAATAATCATCATGCATATTGCCCACTGTGTTATGATCCGAGGTTGCTTCAGTCATGCTTGTGTTATGATCCGAGGTTCCTTCAGTCCGAGGCTCACATGATGGCCCAGGCATATTCCATGATTCACAAATTGTGAAATAATGGTTCTGGGAGCATGAGGGATCATTTTCACACATTAACTGGCCACCACATCGTTTGCTGCAATCAAAGCTAAAGGCCAGGCAGTGTATTCTGGCATACTTTTTAAATCTCACAACTAATTTTTAAAGCATTTGGCTGCAGGGAAAACATGATTGTATTAAACATTATACATGGTCGTGCTGCAGCTTATACTTAGTCAGTGATGTGTCTTGGGAACCCTAAAGAGTGACACTTTTACTCAGAAATTGTCCCATTTGTTAAAATCAAAATATGATTTGTCGATTCCTTTATTCCCTCCTTTATTTTGCTGGTTAACGCTAAACATATGGTCTTTTATCCACTTTCTCAAGTCTTAACAGATGGATCACTTAGTTGTATTTACAAAAATACCAGAGACAAAATACATCGGTTAGCTCTATCAGTTAGATTTAAATCTGTCAAATTTTAACTTTGAAATGAGAGTGTTACCTCAATATTTATTTATTTATTTTCTATAATACTTTTTTTCATTTATTTTCAGTAACCATCATGTAAAAACTGGACTGAATAAATAGTCAGCAGACGTACAGTTTGTGCATCCATGGTTCTTAAAGAATCCAGTAGAATTACCAGTTGAACATGAAAAAAGCCTTGTTTTGTGGATTATGTATTGTAGACAGGCTAAGGTTAAAAATATAACAGGGTGCCACACACGCTCAAAAATATTTTCCATGCGTTCACCAAATACAAACCATCTGCGCATCACAAGGCTCACTGTTATCATTTAAAAACCAGAGAGAAATGATCTACAATGCCAAATGTATTGCCTCATGTTTCCTTTTCACTTGATTGATTGTTTGTCTGGCTCACAGTGCTTGTCCTCCCAGGAGGGGTCAGATTCTAAGCCCGTTGGTCACAAAGCGGCCTAATTAAATGCAATTAAAGGGGGGTTTGGGGTACTGTGTCCTTGCACTTTATGGCGAGATCAGCCGCCTCCACGCTTTACTGCTCTCAGGCCCTAAAGCCAAATAGCTAAGGTTAATGTCAGGAAAGCATTTGCAATGTGCTAACCAAGGCGAGATTTCATGTGATCTGCATCAAATGCCCTTTATTAACCATGGGTCTTAGTGTTGATTTAGTGTCACTCAATTTTATAGTGCAGTCAATATCATGTTTTTTTTGTAATGATACATTAAATAGGCATAACGTAATAATGAATATTTACATGGGATGACCAATGGCTGAATGTGATCTTAAATAAAGTTGCTAAGCTCGACAAATTCAATTCAATTCAATTCAATTCAATTTTATTTATATAGCGCTTTTAACAATGGTCATTGTCTCAAAGCAGCTT
>JAOVVA010000027.1:8268254-8282263 GCA_028565275.1 Leiocassis micropogon | reverse complement strand
ATCAGGAGGTGATGATCTGTGATATCATCACTTTGAGGTGAAATCTCTATATTAGAGACATCTATACCATGGGATATAATTAAATCTAGTGTATGATTACAGCGGTGACACTGTACGGTGACAAATGACACTACTGAGGTTGTGTAAGGGTTTATAGATGGCAATGTAAGAATGATGTGAGGAAACTATTACACACACCTGAAGCTAGATAGGGAGCTGAATTTGTGAGTTCTTTTGTTTTGTGTCTGCAATGCCCTATTTTTGTCTTTTTCTCATTTTTCCTCTAGTGTAATTTGTATTATGATTGGGCAATCCGTGCTCATTCTATCTACTTTTAGTTTCTGCTCCAAAGCTCTTTAGGGAAACAGGAAGATACAGAAAAAGAATTCCCCCTTGCAGGATTTTAATCAGTGTTTGATGATTTGTTGCAGAGATGTCAGCAAAGCAGCCTGAAAAATCTCAACCCAAATGCACACAAAGTGTAAGGGTGTTGCAGGCTGTGTGATCACCTGACACGACTTGTCAGTTATAGGTTGCATTAATCTAAGAGGAAATCAACCCCAGTGTCTCTCCTTCATTCCATTCTGTGAACATTTTCTGCATTGCAATTGACATAGCTGTTCATTGTTTTCCACAAAAATGGAAAATAGTTTGATAAAAGCATTTCCTTGACACAAGTTGATGCAAAAAATGAAACTTTATGTTAATGTCTTTTTAAATAAAAAAAAAGTAAATGTTCTTTGGCCTGCTACCACATTTAGACCAACCTCTCATATACACTGGGGCCAAAAGTGTTAAGACAACATATGCCATGTATTGAAGTTCTCCCTGTGCACAAAATGGGTGATGTCACTAATTACTCTAGTTCATCTGGCTGAAGAGTGGTGCTAATTAACTAAAAAACTAGTATGTGGAAGCAATCAAGCAGTCCTGGATTGAACAAATAACACCATACTGCAGACGTATTTTTGTTCCAACAGGTTTTTGAAGAATAAAAGACTTATTAAATACTGATTGTTGTATTGACAAAATAGGATAAAATAACTAATTATTCTTATTGTCTTGATTGTTATTGTTTAAAAAAAATAGTGAATGTCACTGAAGTTCACTTTCGTCTCAATATTTATGAACCTCACTGTATATGATTCAAAATGCATTTGGATGAAGTATTGGATAATAACGTCACATATTAATACTGTTAATATAATAAAATGTTGTATAGATGGGTTTTGTCCTATTTCCTAAAAGTAAGCTTGCACAGGGGATGAATTTAAAGATAGGAATAGTAACAGAAATTAAAACTATTACTCTGCCTTGACCTTGATTAGTCTACTCACAAACTGACTTAGCCTCATGAGACCCGACTATGCTCGTACATTGCAACTTCACCAAACTTCATTGTGTGTAAATCCATTTAAAGATCTTCAGACGAGTGTAGTTAAGTATTACACTTTTACACCTTTTTTTAAACCTCTTCCCTGTTTGAAGATATCGATCCACGTTCAATAGTTATTAGCTGCTATATGCAACATTAGTCTTTGGGACTGATGAGGTTAAAATTAAAGTTAGGAAATGTAATTTTCACTTTCTGGACACCCGGATGATTTGAGGATATTGGACAATCTGTATCTCTGCTTAAGCCATGGCAGTTCAATTAACAGTTATTTCCTTTCTAAAAATTAAACCCGACTGTGGTTTACAGGGTCAATATTAAATCATGTTGTTCAGTTGTTCCTATGCTTATCAATTTGCACTAACGCTTTGGTAAACAAGTGAGCACATACTGTACAGTACATTCCCAAATCCTAAAGTCCTTACAGTGGCAGAATAGAGCTGTTTAGAATTAAACTTAAAACCGACACTAATGCATTAAATACAAACATCCAAACTATGAAACACCAGTTGAAACTAAACTGAACATTTCCATATCCGTACATGTGTTAGATGAAGGTTTAATCTTATTGTGTGTTTTATGGAGAGGAACGATCACAGTGTGACTGGAAAGGGGTCAAGAGCAATCCACCCACTGCTACTGTAGCTCACACTCACATATACAAATAGAATTTGAATGGTAATAGGTTGCAACACCTGCACTCAGATGATGGAAAGGATCAAAAGTAAAGCACATTTTAATGGAACAGCTCTCAATCCCCAATATGATTTATCAAAAATGAATGGTATGTGTCTTAGTCACACACGTTTTTTTTTTTTTTTTTTACATCAACAATGTAAAAGGAAATTAGACCTCTAAATGTTATTTATGTTTATACACCACATTTAAATTTCTTTTTGTTTTTGGAAGATTATATATAAACATTTTAAGTTTATATTCAGTAATATGAAGAAACACTTAATAAAAGGGTAGAGTTGGTTAGAGGGAAGAGAGAAGTATGTGAATTCATTGCATTGGCACCAGAGGTCTCTAAAAATGACACACTGCTTCTTTAACATTTTCAGCCCTGGGTAATTATTTTGGAATTCTTATTAAAGCACAATTTATACATTTAACATCCACTTTATGAGGAACACTCATACACTTGCACATAAAATCAGCCAGACACAGCAGCAGTGCAATATATAAATTCCTGCAGATACAGATCATGAGCTTGAATTAAAAAAAATAGCATGAACCATCAATACAGTACCTATCTTAGTGGCTCTGGCACAGATGTTGATGCCAGACTAATTTTAAAAAATATATATATTATACACATTTTTTAACGCAACTTTCTTAAGAGGTTACATGCATGGAATGGTATGCAATACAAACAACAAACACATTTAGTGAGTGGAAATTCTGTAAGTAGGGAAAAAGGTGTTTTTTAAATTTAAAAAACACTCAGAACTCACAATAAACTACTTTCAAACCGATTAGGCTGCTTGGCTATATTCGTCCTGGTTTTGCATTCTGAGCTTGGTTTAGTGTTTGTACTGTCTTAGTTTCATATGTTATTTCTGTGTCTACATGGGGTTGCACCAGGTTCTTTGCCCCCTCCGCCCCCATGTCACAAAAACATGCCAGTAGATCAACTGCCCCTGCAATGCTAAACTTGCCCCTAGGTGACAAGTGAATCTCAGACTGGTGTCTCAGCACCCAGTGTCCAAAGATAGACTCTGTGTCCATTACAACCTTAACCATGATATAGTATTTACTGAAAAAGAATTTACAGAAATGTACAGATGTGTATGGAAATACCATGCAATAGTTGCTATAGCCCAAAACCCAAATCAGTCCATATAGCACAGTGTGTTGTGTTTAGTATCTAAAAAAAATCATAAAAATAAAAAATAAACATTTGCATGTGTCGAAAATGCATTTCACTATTATTAATTAGTCATCCATTAGTTTGCAGCTCATTTTTAAAATCGTCATTTTATTCTTTTAAGTTAATTTATTGTTTATCCTACTATTTTTTATTGATCACATGAAAGAAGTGAAATGATTAAGAGCAAGATATGCTTAGAAAATGTTTTTTTTCCTTCCAGCACATTTGATTTTTTTTGTTGTTGTTGTATGTTGTGAATTCCAAATGTTCAAGGTCTCTCATTCATTTTGTAACTGAAAGATTTTTTTTTTTTTTTAAATAGTGCTTTAACCATGTCTCCAAGCAAAATGAATGATTACAATAATTAAATGGGACTCATGAATGCACTATTCACTTTTCAGTCATTTTAGGGGAAAAAAACATTCCCTGCTTTTTCTTCTTGTGCCACGTCTGTATTGGCTGAGGCTTAAACAAACCAGCTACAGGGTGGCCAAAAGTATTTGTACAAAAGTTGAAATTCAATGATTTAATGACCGTCTCCAAATTTTTACATTTCAATGTAAAAAAATGATAATAAGAATAACTTGCTATAGTCTGCATTTAAATTTCTACACAACAATCAATATTTATTAATACCTTGATTGTATTTATTAAGTCCTTTATTTTCAAACCTGTTGGATCCAGCTGGTCATAGAGTCAAAGAGACATCTGCAGTACTCTGGTGTCACTCGTTTAATTCATGCCTGCTTGATTACTTGAGAATTCCCTAGGGTAAAACATTTTTGTGCAGAGGTGGACACACTGGATTTAGAAAGTAAAAGCCCTACCAGATATTTGTTTCATTCGTTACCTAAACCTGACAATTCTAATTAGCAAAACTGTTCAGCCAGATAGGCTCAAACTAATGAGGGACATCACCTGTTTTGTGCACAGGGAAAAGTACAATTAAGCAATATCACACAAGATATTCTGCTTTAGAATATCACCTACATTATGTTAACTTTCTAATTCCAGGGTTAAATCCCAAATACAGTAGCTAGTAAGCAAGGGTATGCAATAACTTTTTCCATACACCAAGTAGTGTCTTTGATTGGGGTTAGAGAGGGATTGGGGATTCAGCCATGTGTTAAATACTAGTTAGCTTTGTAGCTTGCCTTAACCATAAATTAAACCACATGAAGGCGATTTAAAATGGCTTAAAAGCATTTATTAAGTAGACAAAGTGTTGCTGAGTGTTTTCTTGCTGAAAGTGGTTCCATGTCGGGTTTCGAGTGTGGGCTTTGGCAAGTAGCTTCTCTCTTCTCAGTACTGCAGGCCATAGTGTAATTAACAGTTCTTAGAACACTTGGGATGCTGATTGATACATACAGTATAATTAAATGTTACAGTGCATTTTCTGTCTATTATCACCACTTGTAGATTACTTGGTCAGAACTGTTGCGTTACATGGCATATGTTGTCCTAACACTTTTGACCACCACAGTCGATTTCCCCCCTTATGTGACATCATCTCTGCTTTTCCCTGGTGTGCTGGGTTGTGGCTCCACAATAGCTCATTTACTTAAACACTGAAACGGCACATTTGGAAGAAGATCAAAGCAGAGAGAATTATTGTTATAAAAAGCTTATCTGAGAGCTATTTCAGCTGGAGCATTACCAGACGGACTTTGAGAACTTCTGAGACCTATGTTAACTTATTAAGTAACTAGTAAAATACAGGACCTATAAAATGGAAAAATACGTTACTCTGTTATCAATGTACATACAGTATTTTATTGCACCTAGAAGGGTTCATTGTAGAATTAAGGACACTTAGTATTCTGTACAGGTTCTTTAAGGAAGACTGTAGAGTTGTACACAGCTGGAGATTCAAAAACCCTTAAATGTTTTACTGTTCATTTTTAGGAATGCTCAATGTAGTCCCACTTGTTAGTGTTTTGGTCATTGTGCCTCTGATGAATTGTAGTCATAATGTTTAGATGAACGCATTTATTTTGAGACGTGATTGTGTGCTTAATGATGGTTTTCTAATGTGTACATGTGTGAAAAGATTATAAATGTGAATTATGGTGTCCAGTGCTTGGTAGCAATTGTAAAAACCTTTTTTACATGATAAACTATGAAATACATGAAAATATTTGTTGTTCCTTGAACATCCTTGATATTTATACAGACTTCACTGAGTGTATCATTTCCTGAATGTATTTCCTATCACAAACAGTATGCACGTTGATTTTTTCAGATTTTTAATATTATTTTCTATTTCCATAATGCATTATTGTTGTTCAAAGTTATATACATCTGCTTATTGTTATGTTGTAGCTTTGGTAGTCAAAGGGAAATTATTCTTTATCTTTTAATCTTCATCGTTTTTTTTTTTTTTTTTAATACTTGATTATTTACTGTTTCACTTAAAAGCGAGGTGCGATCATCTCAGAAGTGCATTACTTTACAAATACAGAGTCGGCGTTGGATACCAACCAGAGTATTAAAACGCTCGGCTTGCCTTTACTCTCTGTGAACTGTGTGTATGTGTGTGCGCGTGTGCGCGCGTAAGTTAGTGGGTGTCGCTGTGCGCTCGCTCGAGCGCTACGCAATGATCACACGAGACAAGGAAGCCGTACGAGACGGCAGCGGATCAGCGGAAGCACGATCAATCTCCGAAAGTCCCGCGTGCGATCGCTTCGCTTCAGACGCTCGGGCTTTCCGGTTGGACCCGGCTCGCGCCAGACAAGCTTTCGGTGGATAATAATGTGTCAGTGTTTACTGTGCGCGCGCGCGCGGCGGGCTGTCGAGCCGCTCCGGTGCCGCTGATGTATGGAGGGCGCGAGCGAGCACCGAGCCAAACCCGCTCCCCGAGACCCCGCTGTGTGAGACATGGTGACAGATGAACATCGCGGGAAGGACCATGGCTGAGCGGGCCAGCAAATTCGTGCTGATCGTCGTTGGCTCCGTGTTCTTCATGCTCATTCTGTACCAGTACGTAGCGCCCGGTGCGATCAACTTCGGCTTCCCGGCGCATGGCTACCTCACCGAGGAGGACATGACCATCTTCCCTACACCGGACCCGCACTATGTGAAAAAGTACTACTTCCCGGTGAGGGACTTGGAGCGCAGTGTGGACTTCGAGATCAAGGGCGAGGACGTGATTGTGTTCCTGCACATCCAAAAAACAGGCGGCACGACATTCGGACGGCACCTGGTGCAAAATGTGCGGCTGGAGCTGCCGTGCGACTGCAGGCCGGGCCAGAAAAAGTGCACTTGCTACCGACCGAACCGCAAAGAGACGTGGCTCTTCTCGCGCTTTTCTACCGGCTGGAGCTGCGGCTTGCACGCGGACTGGACCGAACTCACCAACTGTGTGCCCGGAGTCCTGAACAGGAAGGAGAGCAAGACAAAGAAACTGAGGTGAGGCTTCTGTAACTCATGTGTGCATTTAAATCCCTGTGTGGTTTAATCCGACGCTCTGTCTGTCATCATGTAGTATTGGTTTAAAAGTCTTGCATAGAAGAACACTGACCTGACCTGACCTAACCTGACCTGACCTGAGTGGGTTTATTACTGCTTTCGTTCATGTCAGTGATACAGTTTAAAGTCCTGGAGAAAAAGATGACATTATGATGAAAGTACCTGTAAACTGTGCCTTTCCTGGCCTTCTATATTACAACACCTGCAAATGCAGATCTATTAATGTACCTTTTTTAAATGATTTAAGATACACAAAGTCTACGTCTTCATTATCCTTTAAAGTATTAAAGGTACTCATATACAGCCTGCAGATTGTTATCTAAAATGGATCTGCTGAATGTACAGAAAATGTGTGCTTTGGGGTTCCACCCCAGCGACATACAGTTTATTGCCCCTTTTACTGAGAGTGCAGGGTCGCTTAAGGTGAGTGCAGATGTTTATTGCTATTCTATCGTGCTAGATTATATTTAAACCCATTTCTGTAAGAGTGACAAAGTTACATCTGCTAGACCTTCCCCCTCCACACACACATACACACACACCTTTATTTTATGATTATTGCACCACTGATCATCTGCTTTTGATTACCATTTCAAGGAAATTGAGATGAAGACTCTCACAGTGGTTACTCTACTATGTTGTTGTGTCATGTTCTGAGTCATTTCTCATATCCTTTTATTAGTAATGACTGCATTAATGCAGAAAAGAAAAAGGGAGAGTTGTGAGTAAAGATGCTCTGGAGTGTGACAAAGCTCTGTGGCTGCAAGTTTGCGGGAGGTCTGACGGAATCCTGAAAAACACCAGGAAGATGATGTTACAATTCCAGACTCCTACGTTCTGTTGTCTTTCCTGGAAAGAAAAATGCTCGTGGTGAATATGCTCAGCCGGGTTATAATACAAACGCAGAATGGGAACAGACTTGTGTACATATATGTGTGTATGTGTATATATATATATATATATATATGTGTGTGTATATGTATATACAGGTATATACTGTGTATGTATATATATATATATATATATATATACTGTGTATATATACTGTGTGTGTGTATGTGTATATATATATATATATATATTGTTTCTGCAGATAAACAAAATGAGGATACCTGGAGAACTTTTTTTTAAAAAGGATGTTATCACAGAATTGTTTAACTGTACTTCCTGTTACAAGAAATGCTGATACAGTAAAACAGTTCACCGGAAATGAAAATTCTTGTGGCGGTTTCTGTAATGCTTATGTGTCCTGTTGTGAGTAATGTCTGGGAAATGTTTGAATTATTTAAAAAAAAAAAAAAAAAGAACGATTTCCTGATTTCCTGTCATAGGGCTTTGAATATGGCAGGGCTCCAGGGCTCCATTTTCGCAGGATGTACAGTGGCATTTTATGCATCCTGCAAAAAACAAAACAAAAAAAACAAACGAAGATTATGTTAAAATTCCAGGGAAATCCTTAGCGTGGTTACTGGTAGAAAAATGTTCAGGATTATTTAATTCCTCAGGGTGTGAGCCAAAATGTGTGTTTGCCATCAGAAGAAAGTTATTCATTGCTCATTAACACCTCTCTGTGTTTGTTCTTGCGTATGATGCACATCATGTTTCAAACAGCTGGAGTGACTGGATAGGGAAATGAGGCATAACAAAGCAAACCTGCGTTCCTCTACCTAAATTGACTGCAGTGATATTTTGGTGGAAATAGAGTAAAGGCATGCTTTCAGTGCAAAAGACTAACCTGACAGAAAGTGTATGTTTTATGGATGGTTGTATTCGATAAGAAGGCTGAGCATGGTCTAAAAACCAGATCAAGTGGTTTAAAACTGTAAAACACTGGTTCAGTTCAATCAGCTGTACAGTAATAAACAAACCCAAAAACTCCAGCGAGAGTGAAACTAAGCTCACAAGTTCACCTGTCGTCGCCTCTATATGTGTTTTCTGTATTTCTCAGCTACCTGTTAAACATAAACGGTTTTCCAGAGTAAACTGTAATTCCCTTTTTTTTTTTACATAACCATAACACAAACAACAAAAAACCCCACAAAAATAGCATCAAGTTTACTTGTTTTTTAAATTTCTGGTAAAGATCATATTTTTAATGGAAGTGTGTTAGTGGTTGTCTTATTAATGGTCCTTCAGTTCTGGTGTGAGTGAGTGTTGGATTAATCTCCTGCTCTTTAATGGGTTTTATGGGAGCTGCAGAAGCTCATTATGATCATCATGGTGTGTGCAGTTAGGATTACGGGCATGTCCCGGGGGTAATGTCGATGTAACACACACGCACACAAATGCACACATGCGAACACACACATGCGAACACACACACACACACACACACACACACACACACACACACACACACACACACACACACAAAGTGTGTCTTAACTAGAAGATTGAAAGCTGTTGTTCAAGATTAGCATCTCAGCATAAGATGGACCACGGTGACAGATGAATGGCAATGTGGTGTTGGATGTGGATTTTAAGTTATTAAACTGCACTGTGCATTCTTATACCATGTGAAAGTTCTAGTGTCGGATTAAAAAAAAAAACTGATTGGGCTCATTCAAAAGGCAATTTCTCCATCATTTGCTTTGATTTATTTTAATTAAACAATAACTGAAATGTTATACTGTCTTCAATATTGAACTACGATTTCCACAATCGTTCATAATTTGCAAATATATTAGATTTTTTGTTCTCTAGTTAGATGAAAACAAAGCAATGAACTGTTTCTGAAAGAGAATGTTTCTTTCAAAAGTTTGAACCCCTTGAACTATTGACTGTGTAACCGGGGGAAAGAACCTTGGCATCCACCCCTCACAATGCTCCTATTGTGGTTCTTAAGGCCTTTAACCACACGAATCCTAACATTAATCTTCCCGTCTGAGTGATTGCTGTGGTTTTACTAGGTGAGTTACTTATTATCACTCCAACACAGTTTTTATTGCCCCTGTTAAATGCACAGCCGTTGAGTTCTCTAACTAACCCATAGCCACTAGCAGCAGGTTGTGTGTAACATCTGTGTGCTCGGCTAAGCAGCTGCTTGACTAAATAATTACACAGCAAATAGCATTATTCTTCTTCCACTTTATTGCCTTGACTGTGTTTTGGGTGAGTAGCATGCAACAAGGCTTTTCCCATGTATCTGGTTTTTAAAGTGATGCGTATGTCAAACATCTGTTTTTTTTCCGCAGTGAAACTGATTGAGACATTGGAACTCATGAGCTGTTTTGGCCTTTAAATAACTTCAGGAAAACATCTAAGCCAATTCCCCTTATTAGTAAGACAGATAGTTAATGAGGATCCTGGAAAAAGTACAAAATGTACTGTCAGCATGGGTGAATTGTTGGTTTACATCCAATTCGTATTCAGGAACTTTCTAGTCTCAGTTTATTTCAGTAAATGTCTGATTTAGTCTATAAGCCATAATTGTCTGCTCAAATGTGATGTACCCTCGATTTACCTCTCATTCGTCTTTGAGATGGCAAGCACATACCGGGGTACTCGAGTATCTTCTTGCAAGCTGGACCTACGCTACCAAATCTGTTTCGCAAGGCTGGGTTTATCATGTATCTCAGATAAGGAATATTGATTTTATGCTCATCTTTCCACATAATAGGTGGGTAAGATTGAAAACAAAACACGGCACCAAAAAGTGGTTATTTTTGCACTTAACTACAGCACGGTTGTGATAAGATACTTTAAGTTTCCTGAACAAAAATAAATCATGGCACATTTTCAGGCAATATAAATATAGCTGACTTTATTTGGGAATCTGTGTTGGTAAGAGCAGCACTGTCAGAGATAGTGTTGTGCGAAATAGGTCAGAATGTCACAGAGTGGAAAAGGGGTCTCAATGATTTTGGCATGGAAAAAGGATGCGCGTCATCCCCAAATCTGCCAGTTCAATATATGTTCTCTTAACATTTTGATAAATTTATCATTTATGGGATTGTTAGGGAACAGTATGTGAAATAATTTAGGCAGTGTTAGAGGTAGAGTGGGCTAAAACTGACAGATAGTGTCTCAAGACAATGGTGGCACACTTACTTGGCAAGATGTATTGTACTTAAAGTGAGGGGATGCTTTGCAGCTATAAACATTTCCCAGCAGCCTTGCTTTTTTTTCCCCTCTTTGTTGAAATTTGTGAGGATAGCAGTTACAGAAACTTGGAAGTCATGAGTCTTAGGACTTCCAAAACGTAAAGGAACAGCTTTACCTACAGTATAAATGTTACCAAGCGCTGCGGCAACTACTTTTTAAATGAACAGAACACTTCACCATATGAACCACAAGTGTTGAGTATCCATCATACAAGTCTCATACAAGTTCTTACTTTAGAAATAATTTATGCAAAAGGGCACAGTAGACAGTTACTGTCAGACCGTGCTATAAAAATAATTTCCAATGGGGGTGGTGAGATTACGGCCCGACGCACGATGCGTTACTTTCTTATAACTGCATGGCCTGAAATGTGCTATTACAATTATATCATAGATTTTGGGCAACAAATACATTTTGTCTTTTTTACTTATGCAATATGCCATGAAAAAGTGTGCACTTTTACAGTAGTCCCGCTGATTCACGGTTTTTGCAAGTTTTCTCTGCGATCTCTGTTACCTGCGTTCACAGTGATCGAATGGTAATTTTCAGAAGTACATTTTTTTTCAATTGCGTGCCATTCTCAGTATTGTGATGAAATCTCCTGCTTCCTGTGGTGTAAATCATAGCTTATAAGCTACTTGACTGTACCTGATATTTTACTTAATAATGGCCCCAAAGCACAAGAGTAATAATTCTGGCAATTTTGATATGCCAAAGAGAATCCATGAAATGCTTCATATACGTGAAAGGTGTAAGTGAAAAGTTTACAATAAGTACGGGAAACAAACTTGTACGAATTCCTGTAAAATAATCAATTTGTGCTAGTTTTGCTGTCGCACTGCAAACTGGTGAGATTATGGCACTTTTGGCACAGAGCATAAGGGACATGAACAGAAAAAATGCAGTGTGTTGTAGAAGAAATCATCGAGCCTGTAGAAAGACAGCTGGGGATTTCCTAATACGAGTGACAACAAAACATCTACAGTATGATTTGTTGTGTATAAATAACCGCTCAGCGGTTAAGGCATTGGACTATGGTTCAGAAGGTCCCAGGTTCCCACGACCACCAAGTTGTCCCTGTTGGGCCCTTGAGCAAGGCCCTTAACCTGCTTAACTCTCAACTGCTCAGATGTATAACGAGATAAAAAATGTAAGTCGTTCTGGATAAGGATAATCTGCCAAATGACTAAATGTAAATTTATTTATATACAACATATAATCTAAATAATTGATATAATCTATAAACGCCAGAAAACTATAATTAATGAAAGAAAGTCAGTATTTGGTGTTACAACACTTTGAGGACTTTTTAGTGTCTGGTGCATTTTGTGGGTTTTATATGGAAATTAGCTACTAAATTTGACTAAGCATCCTGCAGAACCACCCACAGTTCTTCTGAGCACTTTGAATGTTTCACCTGCTTCTTTTTTGCATGCAAAATCCAGCAGCTTCCAGAATTTAGCTTTTTGCACGAACAGTGGTTGCTTATCTTATATGCTGCTTTCTTTTCTAGGCTACAAATTTTTTTTCCGTAAATTTTAATTTTGTGGTGAAAATCAGAAATGTGTTTGTATTGACTCAATAATGATGTCATAAAGTAATCTTTAACAAAATCCGTACTAAAAACACAGGGTGCCTGAAGACTTTTGTCTATAAAAGGTACTTGTAGGGTTTGGTTTTCTTCACAATTTTAGCGGTATCTTGAAATATACTTCCTGCGGATAATGCAGGAGTACTATATTGAATATCGGCACAGCTGTTATTTGCCATAGGCACAAAGCTGCTTGTATACAACAGTTCAATAAACAACAAATTAGTATTGAGAAACTGACATTGAGTAAGTGACACCGTATGGCCACATGATTTGTTTCTTTTTGCTCTGCTAGTTGGAATCCCCAAGATGTTACCCTCAAATCATCTCCTGATGGCTAGTTGGCTCACTAGAAACATTTATTTACATTCCCATAAATGATGGTTCCATTGTTATTGGCCTCACATCTCCCCTCCAAAGACTCCTTCCATAATTTATGATAAATCTTTACTACTATATCGGATCAAGAAATAAATGTTTTGGTTTTTTTATCTGTTTTTTTATTATTAGTTCCAGATCAATGTGGAATGCATTAATACAAATTCATCATTAATATTACATCTAGAACTCCTGCCAGATCCATGCTGATAAGAACATTAATCAACACTTTCTGATTTGAGAACTGAACTCTTGCTGTTGCAAAAAGGAAGTTAATTAACATTTTGCAAACAGTCGTAATCAAGAATACAGGTGTAAGTACGATGTGGAGTTCAATCATGCATGAAGGACACGGGAACTTTAAGTTCACCTTCAGTGGTATTGAGGCTGGCAAATGGGCCATGTAGTTTATTAAAACAGGGCAGTATAAAAGCTTGGAGGCTGATTATGAAAGGAGGGTTAGGAGAGCACTGGAATCAGGGGTTATAGATAGCCTCTCGGTGGGTTTCAATGCACTTTTGGCCCACTGGTGTAATTCTGGAGAAAGGTGCATCCTGGTGGTAATAATAGCAGAGCTGGCTCCAGGATGTGATTTAGTATGAAGCCTGAGGACAGGCCAGCCTGAGCTGGCACAGAGCTTGCTAAGCCCTTAACTGCCTGTCTACTGAGACAAATGAGGAGCAAGTTCTCTTTGGCTATAGCTCACTTTTACTTCCTCTCTCTCTCTCTCTCTCTCTCTCTCCCCATCACCTCAATACCTCCAAGGACCATTACATGAATACTCACCTCTATTCAAGCTTTAAAAATCATTCAAATGTTTTATTGGAACAAAATCACTGGCACCGCTGTATTTTCAGCATTCACTCTTTTCACATTTTCTACTCATCGCAAAATGTAACTGGAGGGAGCGAAGGGGAAGAAATGGCTTCATCGTTCTGAGGAGCAGTTTGCACTTTCAGTGGATCAGGATATGTAATTTTTTACATATTTGTAATTGTATGACAGTAATTGGGCCATTTTCGCCGTACTCATGCTGATCCTGTCTAACAGCAGAGCGTGAACTGAAACTCCACCAGTGCCTTGGTGCATGTATCACACCATTACTGTGTCCCAGAAAGAGACTCATTTATTTGGAACAAGATTTTGAGCATGGGCCTAATTTGTAAAAAAAATTGACACTTCTTCATTGGGATGGACAAATT
>JAOVVA010000027.1:8237452-8250240 GCA_028565275.1 Leiocassis micropogon | reverse complement strand
GAGGAAGCATGTAAAGGGAAAAAAGCAGTGGACCTAAAACTGAACCCTGCGGAACGCCAAACTCCACTAGAGAACATGCAGAATAATAACCATTTAAGTCTACATACTGATAACGATCGGTCAGATAGGATCTGAGCCAGGAGAAACATAAATTTATAAGTAAATGCTCTGTCAAAATATATATTTTTCGGATGTCGGATTCATGTGTTTTGAATTGACATTTGTACCATTTTTAGACAAAGTCTGACTGAATGTGCTTGAAAATGTCAAGTTGCATAACCACAAAATAATGAGAACTATTAAATATTTCAACTTTCTAAAAGGACACTAATCATCATATTTTACTACATAAAAAAAAAAAAGATTTTAAAGGTTGTTGATGATTGTAAATTTAACTTGTTGGTGGGGGCATATGCTGAAAGTGTTTTGTAAATAATCCTTGACAAATTATGTTTTTATAATAACAAATTATACAAATTATATATATTTTAAAACCATGTTATTATGATCATTGGATCATTACAATTTATTCCACAATCACAAATTGTGTGTTTAAGTATGAGAGAGAAAGAGGGTGAGTGGGGGGTGGGGGTGGAAAGAAGTCCAAATGATTCGAAAGTCCAAAGTTTAGGCCGTGTGTGCTTGAAGTGTTTCCAGTCCTCCGTTGTGAGTTTTGAGTGACGCGAGTTGAAAGGCTACGTTCAGTACATCAGATTCATAGTAGAACAATCATGGAAGTTTTTCTTGGCTTGAAATCTGTTGGAGGACCAGAAGTTCTATTATATTAATTATGAAATTAAACATCATTGAATTAAATAAAAATAAAATCATTTTGATAAATAATTAAATAAAAATAAATAAAGCAAGATTTGTCTTTGAACTTCTCTAACACCTCCTTTTGCACTTTACTTCGCCTGTTGTGAAGTATTTGGAAACACCAATTAGTCTACTCTGCATGTCTTTGGAATACCTGGAGAAAACCCACCATGCACGGGGAGAACATGCAAACTACACGGACACAGATCCAATAAAGGAATCAAACACTCGACTCTGGAGTGCTAACCACCTTGTAGGTGTTGCTGTTTGTATTAAATTTAATCAGCGTCCTAAGCTACTTACTCATGGGCCCAATTTGACAAATGCTGGCCTTTATCGTAATGGCTTGTAATTGGAGTCAAATGGTGTAACTGGTTACACCAAATGACAACTCAAATTAAAATCAAACTTGACAGGCCTTAAGCTCATGAACGTGGTGTGAATATCACTCACTCACTCACTCATCGTCTAAACCGCTTTATCCTGTATTCAGGGTCATGTTGACCTGAAGCCTATCACAGGAGGCTAAGGGTACAAGGCAGGGTACACCCTGGATAGGGTGCCCATCCATCGCAGGGCACACACACATACACTCACTCACATACTCATTCACACACTACAGGCAATTTGGGAACGCCAATTAACCTAATCTGCAGATCATTGGACTGTGGGTGGAGTACCTGGAGGAAACCCACCAAGCACGGGGAGAACATGCAAACTCAATTTCCTTCAAGTCATACCATTTGACATGTAAACCTAAGCATACCTGACCATGTCATAAAAATGTGAAATTTTGTCACAAAGTTATTAAGCTTGGGATGTAGCAGTTATGGTAATTTGGGGGTCCTTATTTGGTATAATTTCCTGTCACATGATCCTTATGGACAATGTTAAAATAAATGGCTTCTTATTTGGTGGTTACACCACTTTCAGGAAAAAGTAACATG
This sequence comes from Leiocassis micropogon, assembly GCA_028565275.1. Classification (NCBI taxonomy): domain Eukaryota; kingdom Metazoa; phylum Chordata; class Actinopteri; order Siluriformes; family Bagridae; genus Leiocassis; species Leiocassis micropogon. The sequence goes on along the minus strand of JAOVVA010000027.1, from coordinate 8,248,477 downwards.
ATTCCCCTTTCCCAATATGGTCTTTTGTTAAGAAGTCATTTTTTTAAGCAACCTATTTAGTACAACCTTTTTAAGGTTCCAGCCCATAGTTTTTGCAGTTCTCTCGATTAAAATCTCCTTTCAGACCTGTAATCTTAAAACTCACTCATTTATTCATCGTCTATACCGCTTATCCTGTGTACAGGGTTGCGAGGGACCTGGAGCCCATTCCAGGAGACTGAAACGAGACGGGGTACCCCCCTGACAGGGTGCCAATCCATTGCAGGGCACAAACACAAACTCACACCACCATTCAAATACTAAGAGCAGCTTCTACATGTCTTGGACCCCCCAAGCATGGGGAGAACATGCAAACTCCATGCACAAAGACCCGAGGAGGGAATCGAACCCGGAACCTGGAAGTGCAAGGCGACAGTGCTAACCACTACGCCACTGTGCCGTCAACCTGTAATCTGTAGGTTTACTTAATAATTTTAAACTTCTCTAAAACAAATGAACACTAAAAGTAGCATCATTTCATCAACCCATATATTGCACTTAGGTAACACAGTAGCTCACCATATGTGTTACATTAGCTCGTCAGTTTTAAGAGAACCCAACAGCACTGGAGCCTTTACTTGCCCAGTGGGATAGGTAATAAATTTATGATTTGTCCATGCATGCCCTACTGTATGTAGGAGCCTTCATTGAGACATTTTTAAAGAGAAACAGAGAGAGTTCGTCTCTACTTTAACATCTGCAAAAACAACAACTCTGAAGCGAACTAACTGCTTAAAAATACATTTTTGTTTTGATTGATTAGTAGCTCACCTGTTAACATGTACATTGAAATTAAGATAATTGTCTGTGTTTTTAAAAATGGATTCTATATATATAAAAAAGGTTGTATAACCTGGAGTGTCTTTTGTCATGGCTGATGCATTTAGAAAAAAACAAACAAAAAAAAACATCAGTCAACTACTAATGGAGACATATGGTGTTTGGGTTTGGTATGTGGGTTTGAAGCAGGTCTTGCAGCTGCCGTTACTCATGGCTTAAAGTTTGCTTTTCACGCTTCCTTAGAGCCATCTATCCCGAGCTGTTCTTTTGTGAAACAGGTGGGCCTTCTCCATAGTTTCCACTCTGTATGGAAATTGTGTGTGTGTGCGCGTGTGTAAAAAGCTGCATACTTCAGTAGAGGGTATAGAGGTCAGGGCTTTATGCTAGAGAAACAGCGGAAGCGATTAATGATTTATTGGAGCAGTAATCACCTTATGTGTCAGAGTGCTGCTGCCCAGATGGTCCTGCTGTTAAGAGGTGCAAATTACATGAGGGAGCCAATATCTTTGTTCCTTCACTCTCTACATACTGTATGTGCATGTTTATGTCTTTGTGCGCATTTTCATGTTGTTTGGGCATGCACCTAATGATGGGATGGGCTTATGGCCATACATGTGGACGGCCATGGTTGTGTTTGTGTGTGCGTGTGTGTGTGTGTCACTTACCTAGAGAAGAGATGGCACCCGGATGCAGCATTGGAAGAAGGTAAACTAGTGGAGGCAGTGTAATGTTCTGGTCAATGTTCTGACGGGAAACCTCAGGTCCTGGCATTTATGTGGCTGTTACTTTGACAAGTACCATCTATCTAAACATTGCTGCACACCAAGTACACGCTCTCATGCCAATGGTATTGCTTAATGCCAGTGGCCTCTTTCAGCAGGGTAATGCACCCTGCCACACTGCAAACATTGTTCAGCAATGGTTTTAGGAACATGACAGAGTTCATGGAGTTAAATCGCCTTCCAAATTCCCCAGATCTCAATCAAGCATGTGTGGGATGTGATCGACAAACAAGTCCAGTCCATGGAGGGGTCCTTTAACTGATCCACCTTGCAACTTGGATCAGTTAAAGGATCTCCTGGCAGATACTACAGCATACCTTCAGCGGTTTTGCCTCGACAGGCCAGAGCTGTTTTGGTGGTCAGAGTACGTTCTTATGCTTATGCAATAGGTCTGTGTGTATTCCCAAAGGCGGCAGCTGCACTTCATAGTTATTGGGGTTATCATACCCCACTAGTCTTGAGTGATGGCTTTAACCTTGCTCTGGCAGGTGGTGAATGGAAATCGCCAGAAGCTCTAAAGCCTTCAGCTTCCACTTCTATTAAAAAGTCATAAGCATATCACACTGGTTTGAACCAGGAGGAAGTCACTGTGGAGTGTAGTATGTCGTTATCGGGCAGAAAAGGAAAACGCATTTGATAGGCAAAATCTGTTTTATTTAAGACTTTTGCAGTTTTATTTCAATTCAGAGGGGCTACGCTTTTCAAAAACTGTAAATTAGAGATTAAATCTCATCTGCTACAGTGTTTGCAGCATCTGCATCCAGATCATGATCCACCAGTTGATGACCCCTGTTGTGAACGTTTTTTTTTTTTTTCTCGTCCTGTAGAAAACTATAAAGAAGACGTACGAGTCTTGCTCTTGTCGCACCCGTTTTAAGTCTGAGGTATTGAACGCTGCCTTTCCCTGCTGTTTCAGCAAAGTTCTGTCATGTTATACTAAACATTTTCACTTCCTTTATTCAGGTTGACACTCCAAGTCATTGTGCACTTCAAGTTAAATAGACTGAGTTTGGCTAACCGGGCTTTGCCTCCCTGTTCTGCACAGTTGAATTCACAATGGCGTGCCCCAGAGCTCATGACCCTACCGCCACTATTCACATGCTAATGTGGTTAAACGCAGCCTGGAAGCACATGCTAATTTGCAACTCCTCCTCCCATCATCCAAAGAAGATAGCATATTGATTGCTAATGGCTGATGTGCAGTATTATGAAATGTAAACGAGGCAGGTTGGCACTTACTTATTTTTAAACAGCATGCCCTAAGAGGGTTTAGTCTCATTGCTATCTTTGCAGATATTTATGGCATGAAGTCAATAGAAATTGAACTAACACCTTCAGCTTGGTGTAGATGGTTTGTCGGCTGAACTGAGTTTAAAAAGAGGAATGTTGAGGCAGGAGCAGAACCGCTATGCTAATTTGGTGTTTGTGAGCAGCAAAGCTGTTTTGGAGCTGTCATGCTGCTTGTCTTCGTGTGTGTGTTTGTGTGTGTGTGTGTGTGTGTGTGTGTGTGTAATAGGGTTGCAATAGTATGAGCATGATAAGCGTCTTGTTTCCTAATATTTGGTATAACATGATGTTTTTTATTATTATTACTATTATTATTTATCTAATAATAATAAGCTTAGCAGCAATCTCCTTTTAAATAACAGAAATTGAACATAAATATCAGAAATTACGGTTAGGGTTAAAATAACAGGTGATAGAATGTGTCCACATGTGCACTTTGTGCTAACCTCAACAACCCACTATCCGTAACTGATAACTTGACTATTAACAAGACACATTGTTTGAACTTCATCGATGTGTTTGGACACGTTCTTTTCTATCTTTTTTTAAAAAATTTTTACAAGTTGGATATCCTTGATGACAACCCCAAATAAGTTTTTGGGCTGTCCAAGTAATCACACAATGCTGATTTTAATTTCTTTTTATTTTTTTTTGGAGGGAGATTTGTAATATTAGTCTCGCTTCTCTCTGCCACTCTCTGCTGCACGCACGCATGTGCAGGTCAGATTCTCAGTTCTGTTTTCTTTGTTCCCCTCAATACCAGTAATAAGCAAATGTACATGGTGTGATAACCATAAATTTTCATACAAAGTTAAACTGCAAAATCAATATGCCACGCCAGTGTGTAAACATATCTGTTGGTTCCCTGCTGCACAAGTCAACACCAGGCAAGTTTCCATTGCATCAGTCTAGTCGCTATTATCTAAGAGTAGCATTTCTCTCTATACAGGACTCTTTTTGGATCTGTCTCAGTGCAGCCATTTCTAATTATATGGTTGGTCATCCTCACTTACGAGTTAGGGTGTAATTACGCTTAACCAGTTTTGCTCAGCACCTGTTTGTGGTTTTATGGCACGGCCGGCCCAGATTAGATGTGTTACCATTGGGGTGGCTTAAACTGCAGTGCACAAATGTGAATTAGGACTGGGGATTTGGTGTTACACCACATTGTGTTATTAGATTCTACTGCTACAGTAGCTTACTGTTTCAGTTTTGAACTCTGTTTGAGTCGTGACAGTGATGTTTTTGAAAGTTGGAATGGCATTGAATGAATGACCCAAACGTAGTTTGGCAAATATAATCTCAAAACAACAAAATGTTTAATTTTCTTTCGTAAATATGACTATGAGGATCATATTATCTCCCAAATTACTGTACTGTAAAATGGTCATCAAATATTACTAGCTAATATTTAGCTAGTAAATTTACTATTTTGTATTCATACTTCTGTGTTTAAATAATTGCACAGGTCGACATTGCTATTTAGATTATTTTACTGAATTTAACTACAGTTAATATACGGAATTTAACCACAAATAAAACAAAAACAGAAAAAAAAAATAAAAAAAGAAATTGTAGCTTCTTAAATACATTACATTAAATTAATTTACTAGGTAAGGTTAACTAGCTAATAATAGGTGAGGAACATTGGTGAGGACAATGGCCATTAAATGGAAGTTTGTGCCTTACTGTGTTATTTTGCTTATCCCTTTTCCTAGAATGCCATCTGGCTTCCATTTATTCATTCTTCCTTTGCCCAGAAATACTCCCAGACCAATCACCCCAGAGGTCAGTAAAAGCCTGCACGTGGGCCTGAAGGGTTGGAGCGGACCTCGAAGGCAAAGGTCAGGAGTAGGAAGCTGTTCCAAAAGGGGTGTAAATTCTTGACGGAACAGCAGACCCTTTTAGCCTGATTAAATTACCGTTCCAGGAAGACAGCATGTGTGTTGGTTTGGTTCTAAGATGGAGCATCCTGCAGAGCATGGCAGGAGGGTCCATTAGCGCAAGAGCAGGTCACCTCTTAAACCTTTATGTACAATCCTGGGTCTGGTTTCATTTTGTTAATGAGGCTTACTGTTGGACATGAAACTTCTTGTCAGAGGTTTTCTTTTTTTTATTTATTTCTTTTTTATTTTGGTTGAATTAATCGGGTACTATTCATCTTACTATTTATCGGAGTTGTCCCACCGCATTCAGTACTCTCTGATGAGCTTTGTTATTTAAAGCCCATTATGGTGATAGATATGCTTTGTTCATTGACATTGCTGGGTTGGCGCGCTCTTTCCTGGACTCATGTTTTTAATCTAACAGAAAGGTTCAGGCGGATAGCCATTCCTCATCCTGCCGCATGGCTGAAAGTCACATTTTGAGTGGGTGTGTGCTTCACTTCGGGGAACATATGGTTTGATAATCCAAGAGCCACTGGTTCTGCACCTGTTAAAAGTCCTCAGTTGGAGTCAATAAGGGGGACAAATGTGTTGATGAAATCCAACAGGTGCTCCAAATGTCTCATTAGACCATTTAGAGCAAATATTTACACTCTCCTCCAAGATTTGCCATTCCCAAAACTTCGGAATAACAATGTCTGTGATTTCTCAGGTCCATCTTTCCAGGTGAAGCTGATGACCAATGTTCAGGCTATCCTCTGCAGAATCCTTTGGCAGGAGGTTCAGAAAGATAATTTGACTGTGAAGAGTATGGCAGAAAGGGCATTGTGATCACCACTCTACACAGCCAACTGCTCAAAACTCCATGTTGAAGTGCAGAAACAGAGAGTGGGAAAAGCTACAGTGGCAAAGGTTTTAGAATGACCTTATCAAATCTTACGATTTCCACTTAGTCTCTATTGATGGCTTTTCTATTTCTTTCTCTTCCATGTATTTTGTTTTTCTCTCACCATTTCTCTCTGAAATTGCCTCATATATTATTATATCATCATATAACTCTGGGTATCATTGAGTATAACCTTCTAGCCAGCATCAGATCAACAGATTGCCCTTTCTTCTAGGCACCTTTTTTGCAAGCCCTATCCCTTTTGTTTCAATGTTTTCTTTTTTTTAACCATATGGAGAGAGGCATTAGCATAAAAGCTTTCAAATATGAATAGGTCCGAGAACAAACATTTGAGAGTCTAAATGTTAAATTGAGCATTGTATGATGGGGTGTGTGTCTAAAGCAATACATTGATGTAGAGAACAATACAATATAGCGATGTTTGATGTGAGGTACACAGTGACATACATAAATAACAGAGGAAAGGAATATAGTGCACACATCATAGCATTGCCTAAGAGATAATTTGCCCTGGTACATTTTCCAGTTTCTGTATGTTAAGGTCAGGTGACACTGGGTGCGTTGGATCAATCGTCACTTTAGGGTAAACGCCGGTTCTACTTTAACAAAAGCATCAACTCATATCAGTGACAAAAGTCATCAAACTCAAGCTTGTGAATTGTACTGTCTCTTTTATGTTTTATGTCAATTTTTCTCATTTTTTGCTCCTCAGTGAAGCATAAACATAAACCCATTAAAATTTCAAAACTACACTTTTTATTTCCTGCTTTATACACTGTATATTTTTATACACACATAATTGTTTCTAATTATAATCTGCAGCTATAGCTGCACTGTCGTTTTAAACACGGGGAAACAAAAATAAAAGCAAAGATACTTGTCATTCAAAAGATTTGTTTAATTGAAGGGTTTTATAATTACAGCCATTTTAATGATTCTCTAACAGTATTAGAATTGTATAAATATATTCCTTTTTATAAAATGTAGTGTTCGCCAACTAGTAAAATACTTAACTTACTGTATTTGTCAGGGTAAATGAAATTGAAGACAAACTAATTCCATTTCTCCTAAAAACCAAAAATTTGCTGGAAATGTAAATTCACCTTCTCTTAACTGATGATAAAATAGTGGAATTTGAACTTCTCTTTCTCTTGCCACAAGTTGAGACATATAGCTACAATCCATCTGATGTGGGGACTGACTTAGATCTTGCTGAGATGCTTACACAGCATGTCCGGCATAAATTCAGGGCTAGTCTAATCAAGTCTTGTGCTATAACAAGGTAACTGCTTCACTGGTTGTTCTCTTAAATCAGACATAGCTCTTGTCAAGGTTCAAATTATTTTGTTATGCTCACTGGTTTCTCTTAGCCGCATGCCTTTAAAAAAAAAAAAAAAAAAAAAAAGAAGAAAAATGTTTTCATAAATACAAGGGGCGTTGAAGACAAACCAGGACTGCTGAATAACACAACACAGTTATGAGAATAAGAACTAACTTTATTTCTATATATAATCCTTTGCTAAAGTCATGCAGTTATCCCCGCGTTTCACTAGTGCATGAGTATCATCAAGGTAGAAAGTTTCCTCAGTAGGCCAGAGGCATGATCAGACTGCCTGCTTCACATCTTAAACGATGGCCTTTCAGGAATTCCTTTAATGACCCAATCATGTGGAAATGGCTTGGAGCGAGGTCAGGACTGTACTGACATTAGATTAGTATGATGTACAAAACTTTTTGATAAATCAGAGATTCTCAAGAGTGAAACACAGCATTGTAGAAAGAGTCAATGTTCTGAAAAAAGGGAAGGAGGATGATGTGGAGACAATACCAAGTGCATTTGCAATACGTTGTAACAGTGATATTTATCCATAGGCTATTGAGATGTATAGAATGGGCCTCCGGCCGTATTTGTGTATTTCAGCTAATGTTATTGCACTGGAAGAACACCCAGTTGGTCCATATCCTTTCTCATACAGGATGAGAGAGTTAGATAATTCAAAAAGACATCCGGGCACAAGCAGTGCTTTCATTCATCAAAGCTGAGTGGATAAATGTGACTGAGTTATGCAAACAACATGTAAATAAGTGATTAGCAGGAGATCATTTTTCACACCTGAATTTGATTCAACAATTTTACTTAAATAACTGTTTTTGTTTTGTTGTGTGACAGGTTAATAAATCAGAAGCACGTTTGTGCGTATGCTGTCAGACACAGCTTTGATGAATATGACTATACATAAAGCGAGAGGGTTGACCTAAAGTTTTGGAATGACTGCAAACCGCTTTCATAATAAATTCATGGTTGCCTTTGGCTGATCCCTTAAAGATGTGGAAGTACAGTAAATGCAGTTGAATTTATTTTCATACAGCCTTCAAGTGAGTGAATCCCAACAGAAACTGTAATAGTGAATATTGAGCTAAGCTTAAAGGATAGAAATAGTTGTGATGCTTATGCCATTTTACAAACATCCCTCAAAATTCTGTTTGTAAAAAAATAAATTCTCCCAAATGTATTAACATTTCCCCTGTTTTCTTTTTCTTTTCCATGTTTCCCCGCTCTCGCCACTTTCAACCCAAGGTAAGAAAGCATTTCTGTTTTTCCATCTTTCCTCTCATGTGCCCTTCTATAGGAGCTGGCAGCACTTTGGTTTGTTTTGGCCACATGGACATTCAGCTTCTCTTGAACAACACTGTGACTGAAGCATGCCCTCCGGGGGCTAAAGCTATTCTGCTTGAGTGGCTCAGCCATGGGATCGTATTGTCCCCATCTGATTAAGGCCCAATTTGAACTAGGGCTATTTTGATTCGGGAGCAAACAAGGGATAACAAACATGCCACATGTGGTTGAAGGGAGACAGCAATGCAGCAGTAACAAGGCTGCACTGTATGGTTAGTGTTCAGTGTATTATACTGCTGTAGGACATACCCTTTTAGTGACCACAGGAGGATGTTGGGACTGCTTCTATCAGAGAGCGGATATCCTTCTTATTCAGAGAATACATGACCCCTTTTACTCACGGTGCACTGCTATTTGTGGATAAAGACTGGAATGGCAGCATGCAATGTAGGTTTTTCAGTTATTGTTTTTATATGTAAAAATGTAGGTGTACTTGCAATAACTACCAAATATGTTTACAACAATAGCATATAAAATTGTGCAAGAGTTAATAATAATAATAATAATAATAATAATAATAATAAATGATACATAAAATTGCATAACTTTTAAATAAAAAATTATTTAAGACTGCCATTATAAAAAATACAAAGTTAGTATTAAATTTTTTTCATGTCATTTATTTTCTAATTCCATTATCCCCTGTACAATGAAATCTAATAAAATTCTGTCCATGCTAGTGAGTGAGGGAGACTGACAGAAAGCTAACAGCTCCCTTCAACCACACATCTCTCTTATTTTTGGATGTTACCTGAAGAAAACACTGTAAACTGAAATAAAATTATGTTACTGATTGTTCCCCTTTTTATCAGTATGAATATGGTCATAAACCACATAAATAATATAGTTGTAACTAAAAAATATAATCAAACATGTGCATTTAACATTCACTAGCAGCTAACATCCGCTAGCGCTTAGTACTACATTTTAGTTAGCGCTTAGCACTAAGACAAACAAAAAGAACAGATCTAAAATAATTATTGAAATAGTCAACTAATATCACTTTTATTTACAAATATATGTTTTTTTGTGACTAAGGAAAAGTAATGGAGAAAAAAAAACAGCTAGACTTGTACCGTCTGTGGGTTTATATCCACACCACTGGACTGTTCGCACGTGCGCCTGCCTGTTAATTTTCTTTATACATCGGCTGATACTGCTTATTTAAAATATGGCAAAAATTGGCTAGATTAATCAGGCGACAGATTAAATTTGTCAACCTCTAATATAAAAGCATAGTCTACTGAACACAAACACCATTTTGTCTGAAAGTGATGCTTCCTTGTTGAATTTTTCACCAGGATCTTCCGCACATCAGTGACATTTTGCTAAATTAAACTCTAAGCCTTGATGGATTGTAAGTTTTATTTCTTTTTTTGTAAATGCTAGACATTGTTTTTCCAGGTGATCAGCAGTTTCTGAAATACTCAAACATACAAACTGCCCTATATATTCTCAACAGAGATCATAGGGATATGATCTTAAATTATCAGATTTAACAATGTGAACAGGTGAACAATGTGTCTAATTGACAAATTGTTGGAGCTCTAGTCTAGTAATACTTAAGTAGTATAGTTTCTGAGAACCTTTCCTGACCAGTTGAACTTAAAGTATAAATAATTACTCTGAGAAATTGGTTCTTAAGCTGCTTAAACTGACTAATATTAAAAAGCCAGTACAGAGCTCTGGTCCATGGAACCGTAACTGGAAATGTTGGACATATTACGGTTCCTCACCTGACAAGCTAGACTAAATTGGCAAGAGTAACTTGGTCTTTAAATTCTCATACTAATATTTACCCATCAGCAGGGGTTATGGTTGAGCTACCCCATGTGGTAGCTTTCTGCCTTTAGACCTTGAAACTTGAAATCAAATGGGGAGACCATCTGAAGAGAAGGAATCAAAATGGATACAAGGGAGTTCATCTGCTTTTTACATTCCACCCCATGAGTCTGTGAGTTCCCTTTATTCCAGACCTCCAAGGTAGCATTTTGAAGCTTCGGGGGTGATTTTGGTCTTCTGAGTGCCCCTGCTTTCTGAGATGGATATTCCTTGGGGGGAGTTCTTTGAGTGGCAGCTGTGGGCTTTTTGGGGTGGTGTTTGAGCAGCTGCTGTGTATGAATGACAAAAGCAGTGGTACTTTATGTCTCGTGCAAATATAATCTTTATCTCTTTCAGAATGACCCAATGGTCCTAGTGTACAGGTCCTAACTGATTTTAAACGTCCGTCTTTCTCTTTCATTTCTGTCCTTGGGTTCTGCTTTACAATCCTCCTGACCCTTTGTTTTGCCTGCTGGTAGGCACAAGTGAAGAAGGCAGTCAATTGTCTTTTACTTTCCTGTTAGTGTTGTACCTATACTCATGGCATGTTTGGTAGATTAACCTCTTTTGTATACAGATAATTGTTTAGTTGTATACCCATGAATTACAACCTTACAAGCCAACCCCCTTTCGTTTTAGCTTTAATGAAGTGGTTTCATGCTGTGTGTGTGTGTGTCTCTGTGTGTGTCTCTGTGTGTGTCTCTGTGTGTGTCTCTGTGTGTGTCTCTGTGTGTGTCTCTGTGTGTGTCCCTGTGTGTGTCCCTGTGTATGTGTGTGTGTGTGTGTGTGTGTGTATGTGTGTGTGTATGTGTGTGTGTATGTGTGTGTGTATGTGTGTGTGTATGT
>JAOVVA010000027.1:8223153-8234217 GCA_028565275.1 Leiocassis micropogon | reverse complement strand
TTATTATTATTATTTTTTTTTTTCAAAAAGATTTTACAATCAATGATTTTATTCATGTATCCCCCTTTTTTGCTTTAGTTTCATCATGAAAATTCACCATTTTCAATATAGTGTAGTTTAGTTGTAGTTTAGCTTGTTCTATGGCCTGTATAATAGTACTATGTTGAGACCTTTTCACCGCATGCATGTACTGTACGTATACATCATAGAAGTGCTAACTTGTTGGAATGTAGCACTCCATTTCTTCAGCCAGACAACAGTGGCATGGTGCTTTGAAGTCACAGTTGAACTCCATCTAACTCCCTGACCTTCTTGTGAGAGGAAACACTCCTGCAATCATCACTCTGAATGTCTGGCAGCCCGCCCGAGTGTGTCTACCGTTCATAAATCTTTTAAGTGCCATATGTCTTCATCATGTAGCTGCACACACTGCTGTCTGCCTGCCAGATTGTATGGAATGTGTGTACATGGGTGGTGATGTTTGATAAACAAGTACCTAGCAGACTTACTTCAATTGTCATTGTTAAAAGCACATGCTGGAGATTTTAAATTCTGTCATGTTTAACATTGTCTTATTGTTATTTTCTACAAACTCCAACATCTATTTGAACTAACTAACTAACTACCTAACTAACTAAGCCCAGTCCAAAAACCCTGTTGTGTACATAGTCTTAGCTTGAAACATTTGTCAAAAGGTTACTGCATAATAGAATAAATCAGTTATTAAAAACTAAACGAACTTTTTATTAAAGTGCACTCTTTGAATATAAAGCATGTACATACGTTGTACACTTTAAACATCCTGGTTTATTTAAGCAATATCACATGCTGCATGCTGTTGTACTGAATATCAGCATGGTTACAAAAAATAGCACAACAGGACGACCTCGAGTGCTTTTATATAGTAGTTCCACAAACACCATTTATTATAAACAGATTATGATTTTTTGTTTATTTAATTAGCTATTGTTCTCCATCAACACATCCTTCCACGCAACTGGCAGAACTAGTATTAAGCTGGCAACCGACAGTTGGTGTAATTAGCAGGGGTGGAAGTAGGTTTATATTCTTACCGGTACTATGTAGCGAAGAGGTGAGAAGAATTAACCATGGAGGTGAGGGACAGTCCAGAGAAAAAGATTAACTTTTTTTTCCCAGAATATCAACTAACTTCCAGATTTCTGCGGTTAAATGGAAAGCTGGTGGGTTATGTAGGGTGTACAATCCCTTATTCCAGGGATTTGGGATTAGAAGCTAGTTAGCTTTGTAGCTTGGGTTAGGCATGAACAAAACCACTTGGAGGCAGTAACAATCGACAACAACTTACTCAGGAAACAAAGTGTTGATTAAGTACATTAAGTACATTTATTCTTCAAATGCACAGATGACATAATGTTATCAGAATTTTATTTGATGCTGAAAGTGCTTCCGTGACTGGTTTTGAATGTAGGTTTTGGCAGGCAGCTGCTCTCTCCTCTTTCCAGTACTGGGGACTTTCATTCTTGCTACACATGACAATTATTGCAATTAACGATTATTAGAACACCTGTGACATGGAGTTGATATATATATGTGTGTATACACTTAAATATTCCTGTGAAAATCACCATTTTGTTCAATAAGATTACTCGGTCACAACTAACTGTTGTGTCATATTAGTTACAGTAGTTACAGTAATATTATAATTGCTGTATTGTAATACAGTAGTATTCCTGGATTATTACTTATGCATATTATCATCTTAATCAAAAATCTCTGGACAATGATTAAAAATATACTTTGCAACAAGATTGATTGAATGACATTAGACTGTAGAATACATTTTCATTATTATTGTTTTTTTGAACTAAGCATAAGCGTTATGTTATGAAGACAAAAATAGCATAGTGTAAGTAGGTTTTGTTGTGGTTATGCTGCTGCAAATTGCAGCGTGCATAGGAAGCTATGACAAGTGATAAACACTTACCTGCATCTTTTTCAGTGTGGCTGTTCACAACTCTTGCCTGATGTCAATATAACAATTTATTAAAACACCTACATACAACTTATTCTTCTCAATGACTGTTAAGGTTTGACTGCTCACAGAAACCAATATATAATATTATTTTTATTTTATTTCATTTTTTTTTCTTGCACAGTGCATTCGTTTACAATATCAGTATTTCAGAGGACGACACTGCTACAATGTTGAACAAATCAGATCTTGATACTGGTTAGATCATGCTTCACTGTAGAGCTGTGCCCTGGGTTTGGGATTATGTGGAACCAAAGACAAACCTTGGTTTACCGACATAAATCTAGCTGGACAAATGAAGGCCATTTTAATTAACACATGACAATTAGTGATGCTACCTACTGTAGCATGTTTAATGGCTTTAAATATTTACAAAAGTGTTTCCCAAAGGGTGAGTCTCCTCCCCCTTGTTGGCTGTAAGGGTACTGCAGGTGGGCCACAAGATTTTGTCTGTGTATTGGTCAGAACTCACGCTTTTAATCATATCTTTACATTTCACACATTGAAGGACCCGAAACCAGGAAAAAATTCTGTCTGTATGTTTTTATGTCTGTATTTCTGTAGGTCTGTCCAGCCGATTTTGTCACAGCATTACAGACAACTGGGTGAACAGAAATTATGAAACTTTTCCAATCCAAGCAGTGATGTGAAGAGCCATTAGGAGATAAAACATGGGTTAGATCAAATATATCCACAGTAGTCCGCATGTAACATACCCAGATTCAGAACCCAGTGTCACGCGCTCAATCAAAATGTTGACTATAAGCGATGTTATGAACAGTTATGTGCCGGATTTTTATGTGCCGGATTTACTAATTAGCTACTTGATCAATGTAAACCAACACCTGCACCAGTAGATATTTAATTATAAAATCTAAACTGAATATTTTCAATGCTGAAATAACAACCCTGAAGTGATATGTGAATTTTAATGCTCTGGGGTAGTTTTAAGACAAAACGTAATGTTTATCCGATCTACTTTTTCAATTTCGCATCTGTGATTCACTCTCCGATTACCGAACAGGGAAGTTGGCTGACGAGGAAAGAAGTACACAAGGCTTCTGCCTGTTCTGCGTGAACAAGGCGCTAGATACTCAACCTTACAAGAAACGTTATTTCTACGTATTAATAAGTCATTACAGAATGACAGGCAGACATGTACATGGACTTCAACCTGAAATAATATCACTGATTACATTAAAACTTATTTTTAGCTTTAACCTTTTAACTATTTCTAAATCTATTCCTAAACTATTTCTAATTTCCCCTTTCATCCCTTTCCCCTTCATCTTACTGTACCACTAGTAACAAATAAATAAAAACGTTTTTTCTTTTCAATTTTTTAATTAGGTTTAAAACTCCTTTAAATTATTTATGGTTAAAGTATTTGTATTTAACAAGTAAACAGATCTAATAAAACAAATAGTTGGAATTTACGTAATGTGATTCTTCATTGATCCAAGTGGCTTCTGTTAAGTTGTGATTAAAGGAGCAAGTGTCAGCAAGTGGAAGTGGCAGCGATTGGGCAGATTTTCTGTGGTTGATGGGATTGATTAAACTTTCTGTGGGAATGGGAAGAATTCTTGAAAGAATGATAGAATTGGTTAAAACTTTCTTGCAGGATTGATCAGAATTTTTTTCTGAGGAGGTGAAAGAGAGATACAGTACGTGATCATTTAATATGTCATAATCTCCTCTTAGTTGTCACAATATTATACAGTATTTGATTTAATCTGGTCCACATGTCATATACTGTAGGTGCATTTTCTATGTGTATAATTACTGGATCGTTTACTCGGTGAAGTCTGCCTCATTTTGACCTAGGGTCATGGCTGACCAGATGATATTGGAATGATGGATTATTCTCAGCACAGCAGTGACAGTGACGTGAAAGTGTGTGAGAGGGGTGTCTTGCTGGCTTGAGTGTATCAAGTGCAGCAGTGTTGCTGGGGAATTTAAACACCTTGGTGTCACTGCGTCGTTCAGAAAGATCCACCAACCAAAAATACCCAGCCAACAGCGGTCCTGCAGTCAGGATATGACACTGATAAAGGGTAAAAAATTTTAATCCTACAAGCTGGGGTAGAGTATGTCCAATTACTCTGTAAGTAATTGCAGTGCAGGGCTCCAGACTAACTTTCATCACCACCGTCCTGGAAATGTCATAAAAGTTCCAGGCGTCCCTAAGTGAATGTGAACTGTCCTAAAATCAAAATGTTGTTTCTTTGCTTTTTTTTTTATCATTATCTATAATTGCTGTTGTTGGTGACATTACAAAATCAATTGAGAAAATAAGTGATTACATGCATTTTGCTCCATTCAAAGTAATTCATTAGAACTGATGATGAAAATTTTTGACAATTTTTGCAGTCCATGAGTTGTGCAGCTTCATATTTAAAAAACAAACAAACTAACAATTTTTTTTTTCCATTCAGGCAAATTTTTCTTTTCCGAATTGCTTCATACCCAGATCTTTTTTGTTTTTTTTGGGGAAATATAGTTTACTTGGTCAGAAACCAATTCTAATTGCTTATAAAAAAGTAATGAAAAAAGTTTTCCTTCATGAAATGCTGTAACGTAGCTGTTAGTGTAAGTTCTCTTAGTGATTAGCTTCATTAGCGAAAGCTAGGCTAGCAGATTATCAGCTCTCTTGCAGCAAATGTGCTAAGAGAGTAACCTTAGCTTCCCTTGTCATTAAAGAACTTTTGAGATCATAACTACAGTACTTTATCAGTTTGCATGTGTCCTTACCTCAGCCCTGGGGATTTCAGGAGTATTTGAACTGCTGGGGCTTGTTGAAAGTGATGCAGCGGTGCCCTCTTTCTTTAACCAGGGAAACATGCCGAAGTACTGCCAGGAAACTGTGACTGGTTGGATAGATGGACAAGTGCCACGGGCACATCGATCTCCTGCTGAGTAGCAAGCCAGCGATATTAAGTGACCATAGTGACAGCATGAACAGATGTGCTCTGATTAAATCATCGCAAGGTTTAGTTTTCATTTGGTAAGCAAAAGTTACTCACACACATATACTGTACGCATGCAAAAGTGTCTTTTGTGCCGGAGAAGTCCCAGGGAAGATCTAATCAAACCGAACACATTTTTTATCAGCCCGGGGACAACAGGACGCCATTAGTCTCAGCATTGCACAGTGCTTTGAAACCCTAGTAGGTCTCAAAATGGATGGAAGATTAAAACATTGTGGCATGGTTTTTCAATCAGTAATTGTATACCTATAAAGTTCCTTCTACAGAGTAGATTTACTAGAGCAGAAAATTGGGATGTGTGTGTTTCATGTAGTATTTGGTCTCCTACTGTTTCCAGCAGGCCCATATGGTAGACCAGCAGACAGGTCTGCCAAGTCAGATTATTGGAGTTGAGTGTGTATCGAGCCATGAAGCTGTAGGTTGGCACTGCCCTATTGGTTTACTGAAGCTGAATGCCTTGCACCAGTGGGGCTGTATTGACTGTAGCCACTTTCAAGTTGTTCCGGGCCTTAGCACATATTCTTATTTCTCAGCTGCCATCCTCTTTTAAGGACCAGCATGGCATACAGGAATGTTCTGCATTCTACTAAGCCGGGGGAGGTTTTATAAACAATGTCACACGTCCTGTCTACACCTGGGCTTATTCCACATTCCATTCCATTCCACTGCACTTGTTAAGAAGGCGTACTCTAACTGCATCATGTTGACCTTTTGTTCAGAATTAGTTTTTTCAATCCTGTCCTATAAGATCCTGTCCTATTAGAAAGCTCATTTGATTCACTTATTTCATCTTGAATAGATATGTAAATAAGTAAATGATTATAAAGAGTACAAAATAAAACCATGTCCATTGTCCAATTGAGGTGTGGATTTTTGCTGCTTCAGAACAAAACGGGACACCAGACCAATGAACACGGCTTTATGTTTGAGACATTACCTGTTATTCTAGTTTCAAATGTTTCAACTACCGTAATACTTGATGAATCACAATTAACGTGGGTAGATTTAAGAATATAAAGCAGCAGTTTAATTATTGATTAATGCTAAAATAATTTTTAATCTGAACCAGGTCGACTTTCTTACATTAACTTGGGATAGTAGTGTTGAGAAAGAGAGAGAGAGAGAGAGAGCGTATACTCTCCTTGAACTACCCATATCTATCTATCTTCTTGCCAATTTATTTCCCTTTTTGGCCCACTTCCCAACATCTATCACTCTTTCTTGGTTTCCATTTTTTGCCTTCCGTCTTTCCCTTCTTTTATTTCTGTCCTTCCCCATCACTGGCTCCTTTCTTCTTCTCAAATCTCGCATACATCTCACCTCTGCCTCTTTTCTGTACTCGTTTTCGTTTTCTAGTACATGAAGCTGCTGTGATTCATGCAGTCCTCTTCCTGGTCGTCGCAGCTTCCTCCCCTAAATCAGTGCACACCCAGTCGGAACATAATTAGTTGGTTCAAGGCCATTGAGCGTTTAGAGATTTTGTTTTTTTGTTGAATTGATTTGTGAATGTAGGAGTACAAAGGAATGCATACACACAGAGTGTGTGGTAAGCCTTACACACCAATGAGAGTCTGGTGTCCTTCATGCTCACACATGCAATAACGGCTGTTAATCCCTCTCTTATCTTTCTCTCTGTGTGTGTGTGTGTGTGTTGGTCTTGCTTGTGATGTGCTGGGTGTCCTAAATCTTTGTTAAAGTGGCATATCAGCGATGAGCTTCCTTCAGGTCTGCAACATTATAGCTCCCAATTGTGTCTCATTAAATTGCAACACACACACACACACACACACACACACACACACACACACACACACACACACATAACGAGAGAACTCCAGGTCGTGGATTCCTTGTTTTTTTCACATAAACACTTACAAGCGTTCATTGCACTGAATTAAACATTAGCTGCACAAGGTAATTGTGTCAAAGCTTCACAGGGAGGTAAAGCTGAAAAATGGGAACATTAGCATAGTAGATGGAAGAGGGGAATGAAGGAAAGGCAAAAGAGAGAGAGTGAGGGGTTCTATTCAACATAAAGCGCAGGCTCCCTCAGTCTCATTAACTCAGTTTAGCAGAGGCGGCATGTCAGCTTGGGTTCAGTGAATATTCCACCACACGCTTCATATTGCTTCCCACAGCACCCTCCCCCACCGCAGCACCACTACCGCCACCCTACACCAGGCAAGTGAAAGCTGCAATGTGCTCCCCGGTCCTGTGTTATCCTTACTCTGAGGCCCAATTAACCAGGCTGAAAAGCTACACAGCTAATGTAATTTAACTCAAAAATATGACAAGCTAATTATGTGCATTAATATACACTGTGGAAAATAAGCAATTACTTGAATCGCTGAGAGGGGATGACTTCATGTATAATGAATAATGTCTCTGCTGATGAAGCATTATGTGCTAGGATGTTATTTGAGTCTTGCTAGTATCTCCGTTTTTGGCCGATTATGTTCTTACATGTGAGACGATTGTGTGGTCAGATAGCATTAGTGTTAAGTAACAGCTTGTGTACTTTACCCTACTGGATTTTATTCGATTCTGTAATGATTATTTAATTAGATGGAAGATTTTGACAGAGTTGCGTTTGAGCATTTGTTTTATTCAAGCAAACATCTGAAATTAAAAGTTTCTTTTTTAAAGGAAAAAGTATAGTTTTTCATTTTCTGCCTGTTGGATGGGGAAATAAAATAAAAAAAACCCTGCAGTTATATCAACAGCATACTTAACCTCCACCGAGCAACTGTGAATGAAAACCGATATCCTGGGTGTCTGAGCTAGTGATTTCTTTTCTACCTGTGATTATATTTTGCAGACCCTTACATTTTCAGTCTCGATATATGTCAGAATATTTCATTTTGTTAGCAAAGTGGCAACAAAAGTAGCAAAAAGTAATAATTCCAAAGTGGCAGAGGCAGCATGAAAGTGGAATAATTACATCATGGAATGTTATGAATTGTATTGTTATTTATCCTCCACATTTAACCCCAAAAAAACATCGCAAAGCCTTTAAAAAGCGCAAATGCCAAAATATGATGTCAAAACTATTTTGGTTCAATCAGTGAGAATTTGCAAAAAAGCTAAAACTCACTAAAATAAGAATTTTATAATTACAATAGTTTTTTTACAATGGATAAATAAACCTGCAGTTGTGTTTGTGGTCATTTAACTATGCAATTTAGTTTTAATAATATGTTGGTTGATATAATAATAAAAACATTAAATGAAAAATATTGGGCCTTAATTGTGATTTTACAGTGAAATTAGTGGCACTAAATTAGAATAAGAAAAAAATTTAAAATGATAAACAATACAAAAATTTCAGCTCACAGCATCATCAGCCAACCAGTTAGTTTTACTTAATGTCAACCATATTATAGTAAAGGTATGCACTGTATGATGTCTGTTTGTGTCTCAACCAATCACATATAAGTCAGTGACCCCCTAAGGATATAAATATAATAGGAGGGAGCGGACAAGGTAAATATAACAGCTTCCCACAAACAGCATGCGAATCTCATGTCTCTTGTAAGCAAATTCCTTGCCATAAATGAAGTAAAACTCCATTGATGTGATTCAGGTCATTCAGTATATTCAGGTCATCAGCTGACTTCATTTTATTGCCACATAATGATGCTACGCCTAGACCTGACCAACTAATGCAACCCCAGATCATAACGCTGCCTCCAGATACTTGTTGCTAATATGCAGGATCGCTTTATGCACTTACCTTACTTACCTTCTTGATGCACATCCTGATCCCGAGTTCTCCTCACATTGTGTGTGTTTGTGCTCTTACTTTCACTATTAAACATAGCTATGGGTTTTACTGTTGATCTTTTACTATGAAATTTCACCAAGTGTATAAGAGATCTCCATTCATAATAATTTTTTTTCCCGACCAAATTCCTTCCACAAAGTTTATGGTTCAGCACTATCCTTCCAGGTTTTGACAAAACATTGAAGGGTTCTTAACCTAGTTCCAATAACTTCAAATCTCCTTAGTTGTTTTCTTTTCTTAATAATAATTTGACCCTTTGGAAATGGTAACTTTTGGTCAGGCAGTGTACATGCACATACAAAACATAATTTTATTTTTTTTTACCAAAAATCCTAGAAATAATATTTGTAGGAATTATATCTTGCTATTTTTTATGACTGATCCATGCAGTCTCAATAATGAGTCTTAATGTATATTAAAAAAAGGTATACTGTAGTGATTGTGTTATGCTGCAAAAGGACGTTTTAATATAATGGCACAGCAATGCTGGTATAAAAATAAAAATAATGACAGAATTCAGCTTTACTATGTCAAGGAGAGTCAGTGTTGAAGGGAGCATGTTAGAGCAAGAAGGAATGTGTAAGAGTGGAACAAAACTGTGAATGTGTGTGTGTGTGTGTGTGGTAAATTGAATTTGATCAAATTTAATAAAGCTGATTTATAGCTCCAAATGGGTCAGTTTATTGCTGTCAAATATTGGCAAAAGGGTAAAAAAAGACTTGCATCAATTTAAGATCAAGTACAAAAGACATAACGTACATTAACTTAACATCACAGTGGATCATCTGTCTGTGGTTTTGTCAGTTTTTTTTCCAAGGATTTCTATGAGTTTAGAATGATGGATGGTTGCTGTAGAGTCTTTGTGAATAATTATGATTGCTGTGTGTTAGTGCGTTTGGTAGAAGTCATATTTATGCAGCTATAGATTTCCTTTGGGATTTAAAAAAAAAAAAAAAAAAAAGATTGTACTGGATATGACACAACAAAGTCCAAAGGCTTCTAGAAGCTTCTCACACTCTATTCTAAACGACACCACCCAGTGGGGGAACAACACGGACAGATGGCATGGCAGTGATTGCTGCAGGTAAATAAATAGATAACAGTTCATTCCATCTCTTTACCACTTACCGCATTAATCACTAACAAATCCTGATCATTTGTTACAGACGAGTAAAGCATACTAGTTTGAAATGAGTGTCTGTTAGAGAGTTTTTTTTTTATAAGAACAATAAAGAGCAAGATATTTTTTTTCTACTCAAAGGATAAATGCTAATGCTTTTTTATTTTCTCAATTAAAGCTTTTATTCTTTATTTGTGTATTCCTGTTCAAAAATATTGCAGGACAAATTTTACTGTTTGTTTTGAGATACTGGAAATGCTTTCCAGATGTTTCTGAAGATTTTCAAATGATAATGTAGTTTGCTGTTTATGAATAGTTCAGGTTGATGTGCTTAACTTATTTCAGAAAAGCCGTAGAAACCGTTTTGAAACATTTGAACAGAATAAAAAACTTCATTAAAATAGAAAAGTCTTTGTAATTCCGTTTCTTTCTAAAAATTTCCAAAACGGAGAAACTTCACTCTCTGTGAACTCTAACAAATTCCTTTGAACCAAGTAATATTATTAGATCAAGAGAAATAATATTAATATAATAAATTAAAGTTTTTAGTCATTTAATCAGCAGCTTGAAGTACGTAATAATAAATGATGCATTCTGCTTAAAAGAGCTATATCCACATTGATGTTTTTAATTTGTTTGCTTATTATTTAAGTATTAATGCATTATTGATTACTGACGTAATCTTCATGTTTAAATGAGAATTATGTGATTCCCATGTGTACGTGCAAACAGTTGAACTTATTTTTCTTGTCATGCGACTCAAAAAATTGACATTTATTTCTATCCCTCTTCCACCTCCCACACTCAGCAAATGTTTTTATTTTTCTTGTTTGCTTTGAAATTGAAATAGAAAACCAAAATCTCAGTTTTACTATGATTCAGAGTCGGAAAATGGGCTACGGAGTGAGAAGGTTCTCAAAGTGAGTGATAAAGTGAGACCCTTTCTATAATGCCAGCAGGGCTGAATTCTTTCCGTGCTGTGTATTTAGAGGCAGTCATCTATAACTCACACCCAGGGAGGCTATTGATGCCATTGAAGCATGAATGTCTAGCGTGTGTGTGTGTGAAAGTGTTTGTATATATGTGTGTGTGTGTGTGTGTGTGTGTGTGTGTGTGTGTGTGTGTGTGTGTGTGTATATATATATATATATATATATAT
>JAOVVA010000027.1:8200896-8216740 GCA_028565275.1 Leiocassis micropogon | reverse complement strand
TGTGTGTGTGTGTGTGTGTGTGTGTGTGTGTGTGTGTGTGTGTGTGTGTGTGTGTGTGTGTGTGTGTGTGCTTTTTTTCTTGTGCATATCTTTTACAGTCTGTCAGTGTATACCCTTGTCTCTACATGAGTTAATTAGTCTGTGCACCCTACATGTGTTTACTTCAAAGGGTTCTTTAAGAAAAAAGTGCTCTAGGCAAGAAAATGAGAAAGTGGTAGAAATCCTAGAACCTGCCTGCTTCCACACTATATATCCACCCTATATATTTCTTTAATGGTTTAAATTATATGTTTTTGCTTTTATTTAATTTTTATTATTATTTCTATAGAGTACTGTTCTGTTTTGCTCCTAAAGAGCCAGACTTTCTTATATTTTAATGTATTCTTGAGGAATCATTTTCCAGGCTTCCTGAAGGACTTTTTTTGGCTCTCATTCTTCGCAACTTTTTGGCTCTCATTCTGACCTGTTATTTTTTTTGTTTGTTTGTTTGTTTGTTAAGCCATACAGTAACATATGAATCATTCAAGCATAAAAACCATCTAATCCAAGGCATGAACCAGAGAGAAACAGGTACAGATGATTAGTATACTGGTGATGCTGAATGCTAGGAACAGATGAGAGGGGAAAAACAACCAAAGTTGTATCTTAAGGTACTTTGTAGCCTGTAACAGTAAAACATTTGTTTCCATTTCTTTAATTTAATCTACTTCAAGTAATTCAATTTAATATGAAGAAATGAGGAGTGTTCAAGACTTTTGCATAGTTCTTTACATTGTAGAACATTCATGATGACATCATAATCATAAAATAATGCATACGAAGTCATGTGTTACTATATGATTTATTTTCATAGTTTTAAAATAATATATGAGTCATATTGTAGATTTTTTTAAATAACCACTGTTTACCCCGCTGACAGTTTTGCACACTCTTATCAGTCAAAAAGTGCTCAACATACATGAAAACTCCTTCAGTCCTTAAAAATCATTCCAGGTGACTTCATCGTGAAGCTGATTGAAAGAATGCTTTGATGCCATCAGTCTTGAAAATGTAAAAAAAAAAAAAAAAAAAACCTTGAATGAGTAGATCTGTCCATACTTTTGACATGTCCTGTGTAAAGGTGAAAAATCATGTCCCAAAATTCTATTACGTGTATGAAGCACAATCTCCAGCAGGGACTTTAGGCTAAACAAACTGTTGTATCTTGTACTGCTTTAATAGCCGTCAGTGTCTGAACACGGAGCAGCACATTTTAGTTTCCTATGTCTGTCCAGGCCAAACAGATAAAACTGTCAATATCTGCACGAGCAAAGCACGAGGGGTTTGAATAAATAAATAAATAAATAAATAAGATGTTGTTCATCTTGGTGACTTCGCTTTACAAGAATTCATTACGTACCTCTTCCGCTATTTATAGAGCACTTACATACATAGTTTATACAAATTTTTATTTCAGTTTTATAAGCCTGGTTATAGCTAATAACTGGTTAGGTTTATTTATTGTCCTGAATTTAGTTTCGCAAGCATTCCTCATCTTGGGTGATTAATAAAGCAACAACAAAAACAAAAACAGACTTGGGCAATGCTAGCAACTCGCAGCTACAGGCGATGTGTAACCAACTTCTGGTATTATATATTTTTTTCGCTGTAATGACATATGGTGTACACAGCACGCTTTAGGGGGGGAGGGTCTTGTCGACAGATGAATCTTGAAATACAGTATATAAAAAATTGAAAAATAGTGGTCTGTGAAACAATTCTTTGACTTTCTATGGTTTTGGCTTTGCAAGACTTTGTTTTTTTTTTGTATGATGCAGTAATACAGGATAATTAAATGTTTTTGAATTTAAATGTTTGAACTTTTACAGTCCTAGTGCATGCACACACACATAAATAAACAAACAAAGGCAAAAGTGGACTGAGAGAAAATCATTTATTTATTCATAACTTCATTAATCACTCTGATGCTAAATAAATATCTAACGGCTTTAGTTGGAGACAAAAGAACAAACAGAGACAAAGATGCATGGACATGCACATACCTTGATGACCATTCCACACTGATCTTTAATCCAGACCAGCGTCTGTCCCTTACAGTGCCATGATCCAAGGCCAGCGTGGGTGATCCAGACCTGAGCACGAGGCGCACTAATGAGCTGCATTCAGCTGCATTGTGGGAGGCTGCTTGAGGCCAAAAGCGCCTTCATTTACTGATTAGCAGATAACGATCTGAGAACCAAGGAAGCCGACGGTGGGAGGAAAGCGACTGCTCTTTCTTTCTTTCTTTTTGAGGTCTCTGTTACACACCTACCCACCTGTGCGCATGAGGCAGGAGAGGAGAGGAGAGGAGAACAGAAGTACAGTGAAGTTAATGAGAAGTTCATTAACATAAAGTATCAAGGTCACTTGAAATATTCAGGCTTTCTGTTAAGATTTTGCATCTTGCTATAACAGATTGCTTTGGGGCCTTTTGTCATAATTCTGTCATATTAGTCTTTAGTCAAACTTGACCAAACTACAATTCAAAGAAAGCAAAATTAAGTGAAAGAGGACAGAGGGAGGAGGGGTGGTGGTGGTGGTCGGAGAGCCGCTTAGTAGCTTGCATCAAGCAAAATCCAGATTCTGGAAATGTTGGCCACTTTCCATTTTTTTTGCGCAAGAGTCAGTTCCCACAATTAAAATCAACATCAGTTGCTTAAGCATGTAGAGCTGTTTCAACTTAAAAATACAAAAAAATACATCTTTCGGGCCATAAGTATGATGTCATGATACCATGAACCGTTTTATGTCATGCAATATAAGACCATATCAGTAAATCAGGAGTTATAGGGAACATATTCGTTTAATCGGTTCGATTTGGAAAGCATGGTGGGGTAGTGCTTTGCACTGTGGCCTCACACCTCCAGGGTCTAGGGTTCTATTCTGGCTTCAGGTCTATGCAGTTTGCATGTTCTCCCCATGTTTGTTGGGTTTCCTCTGGCACTCTGTCCAGGGACGTACCATGCCTCGTGCCCAAAGTCTCCTTAAATAGGCTAGAACCGTGTACAGTATAAGCTGTATAGAGTGATTTTAGATTTGTGTTTAATAATTTTTAATGAAGCTAGAGCACTGTGATATAATACTGTGAATTAAATAGCAAATGTACTCTATATTTTACTCTAATTTAATTTTATGTGAAATTACACAATTAGTATAATAATAATAATAATAATAATAATAATAATAATAGAGAGAGCAAGAGAGAGGCATAGAAAAAAAGGGAAAGGGATTGTGAGAGTGACACAGAATATTTAAAAAAATGAAACAAAATGTAAATAATAATACTAAAAAGAGAGAAAAAACAGTCCCACACTTCCTAGTTGGTAGCTGTTATGAAGAGAGCTAAGTAGGGACTAGAATGGGATTTACAGTAGAAACCAACATTCTAGCACAGTTTTACATAAGCAAGTGAATTTGATTTGTAAAGCATATGCAAAACAATGCATTTCCTCTACAAGCTCTCTACTGCTGTATACGTACATTCATCCCTCTCTCTCTCTCCATTATGCACACATTTTCCACAAAAAAAAAAAAAAAACTTTAAACATTTCTATGGGGAAGTGTGGATATATATATTTTTTTGCAACAAATGTGAAATAATATTGTAAAAGCAATACAACACACAGTATTTAGTATATAGTTTGCAGACTTATTTTTAAGTGCATTCCTAGGCTTTAGTTTTGCTTATACTGTACACACATTCTTGAACATGCTTTTTTTACTTAAAATTATGAACAATCATTTTTCGTGCAATACATATAGAATGAGTGTAGACCACATGTGCGCACACACATGCAGAGAGAGGCAGACTGTTAATGGATGTTTGAGTTCTGTATGTGGACAGTCACAACATTCGGTCATGAGGTGAAGAAATTATACTAATACATCACTGACAGAGAGAGAGAGAGAGAGAGTATGAGCGAGAAAGAAAAGGAGAGACATGGGAGGAGAGAAAGGGAAAGAAAACGGTGAAAGGGCACATGTGTGAAGGAGGCAGAGATGTAGTAGAAGGGATAGAGACCCAACCCACAGACTAACTAACCAACGTTAAGTGGAGGTGGTTTCCTATTTAGAATGAACGATAGTGTTAACATGAGCAAAAACAATAGGAAAGCAGACGAGACAGTGTAGCCTATTTGTGTAATTCACTGGTTTATTATTGCACTTAATGCATTAGCTAACATGACTGAAATAGCATTTGCTTATCAAGCATCATCCATGAGACATTGTTTTCCAACATGTAAACTAACATAAATATTAAGATACTAAGATTACCCATCCGGGGTAACATTAGACATCATGGCTCCAGGGTGCGCGTGACATGACAATTCCGCTTCACAGAATCTCCATTTAACTTGTGTCATTGGTTTAT
The DNA here is from genome assembly GCA_028565275.1 of Leiocassis micropogon. Lineage (NCBI taxonomy): Eukaryota > Metazoa > Chordata > Actinopteri > Siluriformes > Bagridae > Leiocassis > Leiocassis micropogon. Next base: position 8,212,329 of record JAOVVA010000027.1, on the reverse strand, counting down.
TTTTGGTAAAAGGCTCCCGTACTTTTTAAGATGTCATGCTTTTTCTTGCCTTTTTGTCACCCTGACTCTCTCTCCATTTTGCCATCATTCATAGATTCTTCTTCGTTAGTACAGAATGCAGTCATGGCAGACATTGAAGCAACACAGCCGCCAGCACTTCCTGCAGTGCACTGTAGTTACAAACGCACGTGTAGTTTTACAGGGTTTTATAGTACAACGTGTCGGCACTAAAATTCTGTGTCAACAAATTTTTCATTGCATACTAGTAAATTTGGTTTTATTATCAAAGTAATGAAACATAAAATAAAACATGCTGCTTTTATAGAAAATGAATGAACGCCTTCATATTCTATTTTAACTCATCAAGGCATTTATATTCCCTATCCATTTCTGTGTTAAATCACATACTTTTGTTTTTCACAAAAACATTATTATTATTATTACTCCATTATTCCTGGACGTATTATTATTCAAACCCTGAGTGCAGAGTGCTTCTAAACACGTTTCCTGAAGTAATCGTGGTTATTTTCTTTTATATTTTGGTTCTTATATGCCGGCCAATAAATGTCTCCTTTTCTATCTCCCCGATGCATGTAAGATACAATGCACCTTGCTGTGTTGCCACACACTTGTATAGCCACATGTGAAATATGAACCAGAACGTGGTGTGCAGAGAGAGCAAGGGGAGAGCGGCCTGTGCTTTTCACTTCAGTAGCTTTAAAAATAAGAGGGAGTCTTTCAGGGGCACCGGGTGCAACTGAGTGTGAGTACACCTGTCGGCAAGTCGCCATAGCAACCTCATTAGTGAGCCAACTGGATCAAGGCAAGGGTTAGAGATGCTAAAGCGAAGGGGACTGACGATTCAAAGAGACAGAGCAATAAAAAAAAGCATGATTTCTGAGAGACAAAGATAGAAGATATCATGCAAGACAGAAAGGACGACTGCTCTGAGAGTGAGAGGGAGAGTAAATTGAAAAGGCTGAAAGGTTATATAAAGTAGTAAAAACCTTTTATTTCATTTTCATATTTTTTTTGTATTAAAACAAATGCTGTATAAGCATAACGATATTTTTTTCTGTATTGGAAGTTGCACAGGTAGCCTGGACTGTAGTCCCTTAACTACCTGTCTGATGCAAAAAGTTACGACAAGGAAAAGTGTGATGTCACGTTTATGCACATGGGTAATTTATGAAATAAATGAGTCAAACGTTTGGTTGCACCTATTCATTTAAGTGTTTTTCTTTATTTTAACAATTTTTTACATGGTAGAACAATACTGAAGACATAAAAATGATAAAATAACATATTATTAGATGAACTAAAAAGGGTTAAAAAAAAAACCTCTTACTTTACTTTAGATAAATACTTTACTACATAATTCTAAGTGATATTCCATAGTTTTATTTCTGTCAGTATCGTAGGCAGGTTGTGGGTTGTTAAAATGTCAGGTCTCATGCAAAGAAGAATCTTCTGTTCCACATTCTGTTCCAATCTTCTGTTCGGAGGTGGGGGTAATGCACCAAGCACCTCTAAACTTAAAAGAAGAAGAAACATTATTGCCGACTTTGTGACTTTGTTGCTAGATTTAATGACTTTTGAGATCCCTTTAGTGACTAACAACAAATCTAACGACTTTTTTGGACAGAGTTTAGCTACTTTCTCTAGAGGAGAGTTGCCATGACTGCCCGTGTGGTTGCCTGATGTAAGAATGCCCCTTTCGGCTTCTACTCCAGTCAGTGAGCGAGGGAGAGGAGTGGTGCATTTAGCCAAAAGCAGTGCCGCTGGCAGAGACACGATTGAGCTGTGCATACGCTTGCTTGAGCTCTCCAGGACCAACCGCAAATCCCTGTTTGCTTGGGGAGCTCCTTCTGTTTTTCTTCACTGTATTTAACTTGACTTTTTTTTTCATGTGAATCAAAAGTAATGTAATACAATATAAAATAATATTATACAACAATATTAATAAATGCAGTTAGGTATGTGTTATGTTATTAATTACATTAAATATATCATTATTTAATCCAGTAAACAACTAATAACTGCGGTAAAGTAGATAATCTTCTATATTAAAGTAAATTTTATGTGAGAGATTTACGACAAAACTATTGCTGGGTTGAACACATTTATTTCACTGTTTAAACACTGGACATTAAAGAACAGCTAAATGCGACTGTTTATCGTCAGTGTACCAATATGGCGCCAGGCTCTGCCCTGGGTTCGCCAGCAGACAGGCTGATATGACCTAATTTGGGTTCCTGTATGAACACCACCTTCTCTGTCTGTCGCTGGTTGCAGTGCAGATGCTCCATGTTGATGCAATCAGAATGCAAATTAGACATGTGATGTCTAGTGATTTTTTAAAATTATTTTTTCTTTTTTTTTTTGACCAGGCTTTATCCACGTTCCATTGAAAATACTTGGTAACATTGAGAAGAGATACTCTTGCAAAATGCAAGAGTATTGGTGGAAGATGCGAGCAGTTTCTATTTTCTGCTGTGGAAGTGTGAATCGATTCAGAATTTAAAAAAACGATTAACAAAAGGTTGATTAAATCACAGTTGATTAAATCTCACATCTTTGATAGCAGTTACGGATATGGAAAATGTGCAACTTTCATTGGAAATTTGCTGTTAATATGTAGTTTAGCCTATTTTAATTAAAAACCTTTGTAGAAATTTGAGGGTATGAGCATAAGAGGGAATCATTGTGTGCATGACTTAGATTGAGGACATACGCACACCATCCACTTTATTAGGAACACCTGTATAATTGCTATTTAAGTAGCCAGGTTGGAAGTCGCTCAATACATGAAATCATGCAGCTGGAGAATGCACAACACATCATACATTGAGGTGAATGGGCTACAGCAGCAGGAGACAACATTAGTCTGACATCAGGCTATCAGCCAAGAACAAGAATCTGAGGCTGTCATGAGCACAGGTGCACCCAAACTGACAGCTGACAGGTTTTTATATATATATATATATAAATTAATATCCAATATTTAACTGTTTCTTTTAAGTGAACCCATGCCCATGATCTCCTCAGACTCCTGATCTTGGTCTCTCCCCAGCTGTAGCAGCAACCTACTCATCTGTCGTCCTCCAAACCAGCCTTCGAATATTATTAGTGAATGCTCTGTAATGAATAAAAATAATGTTCAAAAACATTAGCTGCAATAGTAGCTGTTTTGCATTTTTTCCTCCTGCTGATTGCAAAATTTTTATCTCAACATTCATTTCACATGCAGTCTTTTGCTGTAATTTTAGCTGATGCGTTATCAGCATGGAGCTGCATCTCAATCCTTCACTCGCTCTCTTATCTTGCTGCACAAGCTAACAGCGCTTTCAGAAAGCTTTGTGCTAATTCTAACGCTGTATTTAGAACAATTCTGTAACCCTTTAAGGTTAATTAAAGCATTCTTTTGGGACAAAAATGCTTATTATCTATTAAGTGTGCATTATTGCTTTACAGGACTGTGAGATGTGAACGACGAGTGGTTTTGGATTCATTAAGACAGTGGTTCTCAAAGTGCTGTAGCCACGTTGTATATTTTAAAATAATTAAAAATGTAATAATTTTATTATAAAATAACTAAACTCCTATTTGTTTAGGGGTTATTATTGTTATAAGCGGATTCGACTGTTCACTTCTTTGCTGAAAAAACATGGGATAAAACATGCTGATCTCAGTAATCTCGTAAATATAAGCAGTGTCTGAGTTAAATCTATTAACGCATCATTACTGACAAGTTCATAAAAAAATGACATTAACAAAAGAACAAATCAAAAGCATGTATACTGTAGATTTAGTTATTTTACAAGTTATTTAAGTAAATAAGATGTTAAAAAAATCACTTTCAAACAGCTATTAGTCAGTCAGCACTCGGCTATTCAGCAGGAATGAACTTAATTGAATTGGTTTAATCCAAGCCTTAATAACTTAAAAATATTTAAATGTTCTGTCATTGGAAAGTTTGAGATTGAATAGGGCACCAATAAATAGCCAGAATATTGCAGTGTATATTTAAATATAAGGCCTGATATTTATGTAAATGTTTTATGTTTATTTTTTAAAAATGTAATAGATGAATATTCATCTATTAAAAATGTTTTATATATAGTTTTTTTTCTTCCATAACAAGTCAAAGGGATTATCAAAATTCTGCTTTAAGGAGTAACAACACTGCTGAAGTATCACTTCAGATCACTTGTATGTTCAGTACAGCGACACCACATTTCTTCATATGAAGCTGAATTATGTAGATTACATTAAAGAAGTTGTATAACAAACAAATTTGGAACAAAGTTCTTACCTCGACAGACTCCAAAGCACCTAAAAAAAAGCATCACACCATGATGTCACTGAATGTGATGTCACTGAATGTGTCACTGAATATAATGTCACTCAATATAACACCACACAGAAAGTTATTAATCATTTTTCAGCATAAGTTTAAAGCATTATCACGGCTGACCCATTTGAGATATCAGAAATCCCTCCGCAATTTTGCTTCCTCAATGTCTGTAGATCACATCGGCCCAGCTTGGTGGCGATCGTATAAATTCCCTAGGAGGAGTATATCAAAATCCATCGGTGCATTTTTGGGAACGACCCAAAATAACCGGCCTCCTGTTGAGTTGAGGCCAGGACATGCAGTGTGAAAGTTGTTTGGCTCAATGAGCTCTAAATGAGTTTCGTGTGCCTACGTGCTAGTGTGTATGAGCTGTGCAGCAAAATCTTGTTTGGGGGCCCCTGAGGGCCCTGGGCCATGCAACTCTCAGCCATCCTATAGTGCTTGGTTCCTAAATAGTTTCTTTATGTTCAAACCTCAGCAGCAACCTCATTTATCCTCTCGTCAGTTCCAACCACTTAGCATTCAGCATCACCAGTACACTAATAATCAGCCTAATCATCTGTCATCATATTGCACCTGTTTCACATTGGTTCATGCGTTAAGTTAGATTTTTTTATGCTTTAATGATTCATATTTTAGTGTGTGGGTAACAAACGAACAAAAATCACTGCTCCAAAACTGGTCAGTTACAGGCACTGGACTGAAAATGAGAGCCAAAAAAGTCCTTCAGCAAGCCTGGAGAGCTACTTCTGAAGATCACACTGTGCTGTATACAATCAAACGTAAGGGCAGGAAGGTGAATTTAAAAAGCAAGACATGTCATCGCAATAGAAATACATTCAGGAACAGAAAAGAAAAGGAAACTTTTTAAAACATGACTGCTTGCTTTTTGAAAACAGAGGTCTAGACTGTCCTGTTCAGACAATCTGTGCACAGCACCTTAGATACATACAAATCTACTAGAATATCTATTGGGAGACATCATGGTTTTTTGTTTTTTTTTGTTTTCATTTTTCCTGCTTGTGTTCTTTTCCAGGGTGGTGATAACCTGCAGTGGGAAATGTGCCAGCATTGTTATAACTTTAACTTAGAAATTTCCTATGTCCGAGTTGTTCTATGGATCTTTTTTTCCCCCGCAACTCTTTGAAGAACAGTATAAGGATTGAACTGAATGCAGCTCATGTACAGTTAAAATGAAAGCAGGAACATGAGGGAATGGGGTTGTAGCCCTTAGGCGGTCAGAGGGGTGTTTGTGCTGCTATTATTAATAAGTGCTCTTGCACACATACTCACACACACACACACACACACACACACTTCTATATCATTCTATCACTTTTTTATGTGGTAATAGCTCCCAGATGAACAGAACCCCGACTATAAGGCAGGACTGAACAGATTAATGGATAACTGGTCATAATTTATTTTGCCTATTATAACTTTCTAATAATTGCGCTTGCTTGGTTATATCTTTTCATACATTGTATTAACTTATTTAATTTAAATGAATTACAATTCAACAAAAAAGCAAAGAGCATTTATTTTTGAACATTGCTAAGAACGATAAAGCCAGTTTGGGTGATAATTGAGAAATACTTTCGTTTGCGTCACAGTTATCGGAGTGTCGTGAACCAGAAGAAAATTGTAATTGTGGTAAATTTATCAAGGTCAAAGTGTTTCTAACTGGCGTTCATGTGGCTTTCCTTTATTGGAAATGCCCTTGTTGACCTTCACTGTTGCTGAATGTTCTTTTCTTGTTGTTTTCTTTCCTTGAAAAAAGTCTAATTTACACTAGGTCTTCACAGCACAATTTCTTTCTATTGACCCCACTTGACCGTCAGAGTGGAGACTACACTATATGATTAATGTTTTTTCTCCGTTCGTCCATTATTGGATGCATCTTCTAAGTTACTATAATTGTTTTACGCTTTCTTCCTTCTTAGAGTTTCTTCAGGCTGTGCAGAGGGACCTAACCTTGTTCTTGTCTCTTACTTATTGTTTCCTTTTTATTATATTCTGCATACAAAATACTTAAAAGCCGACATAAAATTGTCCTGGATTGTTGATTATTAAATAATTAAATCCTAACCGACTGGCCAGTGTTGATACTCTGTCGTTCAGAAAGTCTCTGAAGTAATTCGAGGAGAGACAGAATTGTCTAGGTCTCCGCTCTGCGCCCCTGTGGCCCGTCCATGATGAAGAAATCTGCCGAGGTCGGAGGTCGCAAATGCTCGTCTCAGGGGAGAGGATCTTATTATCTTGTGGATTTATGAAGGGTGTTATTATTCCTGCCTGAGCGTTTCTGCAGGCTTCTCTCTGCGCCCTGATCACCCGGGAGAAGTCGCTCATTAATAAGCATGAAGGAGTCATGCCTGTCTCCGTGAGGACACAACATGTGCTGTCTTTATTAAAACAGACTCCAACCTCCTCCTGCAGTCTGATCTGCCTGATCCTTGTGCTTGAACGATCGTCTCTCTTTGCTCTATAAAAAGCACCACAGCGTTATGGATTATAAGAAGTTTGTAGTCTTTACAAAATTTTATCTTACCATCGCAAATGGATCCGAAGAAACATTTTCATGTGTTCATGAGGTTTACATTGCCTCACTTTACCTTCCACAGTGAAAATTGCTGCTTTTGGTGATTGTTTTCTGGGTCTAACAGCATTGGACACTGACAAAGGAAAAATGTAAGAATTTCCAAATAATGGTGAATGTAAAGCATTCTCAAACCTCTAATCCAGGGGTATTTAACTTACAATTTGTGACACAAAAATTCTTACGAAAGGTCTGGAAAAGCAACTAACGTGGCTTAACCCTTCAAAACCGACGGGATCGTTTACGTGCCAACAGAATTATAGCCAAACCTCCAACGTGCTCCCATGACATTGCTTCTCTTTGCAATGCATGTGCGCAAATGGCTTAAAATTTTCCCTCCCCAATGTATGTCAGCAAATTCTGCATCCTTTCACACATATTCTGTAGATTCGAGGAATGCACACTGTACTGTATATGTCAACATGGTGCATGCCATAGGTAAACATGTTGTGTGTGCCTACCGCGTGTGTTGCGTGTGGTGATGTCACCAGCACGTGATGTTTGACTTCTTGTGCTTTATTTGGTGCTATGTTTCTTTTGGTGCTACTAGTCCATTTCATTTTATTCTTTTCTCTTTTTTATTGCAGTCTTGCTCACTCTCTCGGTTCTTTTGTCTCTCACACACACACTTACTTTTATGAAAGCACACGCATAAATGAAACCTTGCGTACCTAAACGACGGTGTATAGTACCAAAAAAAAAAAAAAAATTTTGCCAAGAATATTCGCTGAGGATGATGACGAATTCTGTTTGTAGTTCCTAACACACTGTTTATAAAATTAAGATTGAATTATGAACTAATTTATGAAGATTGACCAAAATATATTTTGTGTATTTTTTATATTTTTTGCATTGACAAGTTTGAGGTTAACAATTCTGGTATCTCTGTATATTTTTATTTTTTTTAAATCTAGGTTACTATGCATTTATTGCATACATAACCCTGGTGGTGTGCGTGTAAGCATTGCATTTAAGTATGGTATGTGAAAATGCTCCAAAAACTCGCATTAAAGCACGGGGAAAAAGATGCTCTTTGGTGGCATTCTTCTATCGCAGGTCTTAAAGGGTTAATTTTGAAAACATGTAGTTGATTAGTTTATGGCTGTAAAAAAAAAAAAAAAAACATTTTCAGTGATTTGTTTTGTTTCACACTAGCTGTTCCCATTACTTTTGAGTAGGACCATGGAGTAAAACAAAATGGGATGGGAATTGAATTTAATTATTTTCCCATTAATTTTTTGAAACATCTTGTTTTTGTCATGTTTTTTGTTCTCAGCCCTGTAAGGGTACATTGTAAGCAGCCACAACTGAGGATCTGATTTTTGGAAAGTCGCTCATCTATGGGCACTTTTTATTAATTATTTAAAAATATTTTTATTAATTAATATTATTAATATTCCATTTTGCTTCCTTAAACTACTGGCCACGGACACTAATATTCTTACTTTTACCTTCTCTGATTCAGGATTTTTTTTTTTCAAGTACTCCTTTCAGTAACCTGAAATGCATTGCTTGGTTCGCAATTAGAGCTAGACATACTGTACTCCTCTAAAAAGTCAGTAAGGTGCTTTTTCCATTTATTTATTTATTTTTTATTTATAACTTGCTCACTCCTTACTGTGAGCAGCAGACACTAAACATCCACCTTGTTAAGCAAGAGCTCCAGATAATCCTCAGGCTTTTTAGTCCGAACATTTTATCTCATGCTCATAGCATGCCATGATACTTCGAGCAGATTGGGAATAAGCTTCTAGATAAAGAAGGGGAAATGGGGACGTCAGCCAAGCGCTTATAGACGATGCTCAAAACCTTGAATCCACTAATGCACTTGTCCTCGACCCAGAATATGCAGCACAGAAGAAACTAAGCATTGCTCGTGTACGATTCTATTCACCTAATTTGATTAGTTGAGATTTTTCCACTTTGCAGAGCTCCAGGGAGTGTGCAGAATTCCAGTGGAGTTTCTAGTTTAGCACCTTCTCTGTAGTGGTACATCTGCCACCACAAAAATGACACACTTTGCCTGAAGGTTTCTTGCTCAATTTATTTATCACTGCCACCGATGCAGAACACCTGGGTAAATTAAGCATGGCACCCTTCTGTCTAAATAGTTTCCTTAAGTATTAATTTACTTGCCGTGTGATATGTAAGGAATAAACTTGACAGAGCATGCTGTTCTTGGAAAATAATAAATTACAGGTGAATGTAATGTAGGTACCATAGCAACATTTATTATTTAATACAAGTTAAGCAGCCATTCTCTCACTTGTTGTTTTTTTTCCCCCTCTCTTTCTCTCTGTCCCTCTTAACAAGACCATAAAATATAGATATGGGGAACGTTTGGATCGAGTGCTGTATTGTTGTACTATTTTGTTTGGCAATTCATATATCGCTTTACTGAATTATTATTATTATTATTATTATTATTGTTATTATTATTATTATTATTATTATTATTATTATTATAATACAGTATATGTTTGCAATTAACATGTTGCTGTTTCTCTATGATCCTATTAACTATTCACACTGTGTACATCCTGTGTAATAGAAGCAAATTATTTGCCATGTTTGAAATTGTAACAAATTATTTACAATAGTAATAATAATAATAATAATATTGAATTTGGATATTTACAAAACCATGATACTTATAGAACCGTAATACAAATGAAATCAGCGCCTAGGTATCATGATAATATTCCTATCTGGTGGTTCCTGGTGATTCCCATCCTTAATAACATGCCAAAAAACCACAAATCCGTCTATCCTAAATATTTTTCAATGGTGGAAAATCTCCACTTGGACATTTACCTCTGGCAAAGTGCTGACACTGGAGACCCCTTAAAGAAATGCCTCCTCCACAAATATTCACCATATCAGCAATGGATCCCTTTATCTACTGTCCACCGTACAGATCCCTGCATTAACTGTTACTGTAGAAACAATGACGAATTGGAATGCAAGTCTGCGATTTCGCTCAGAGATAAGAATACAAAACCTTTCGAAAATCAGATAGTGAATGCACAATTAATTTCGCTTGCTTTTATTTTTGTGCACATGCTACTTACAGAAATGAACTCCCAAAACTTCTGCCTTCCTGTTTGTTTACAAATGTGGGTGCAGATAACAGGTGGATTTATGTAACAGTGATCACACTCCTCCTTTTGTTTCATTTCTGCAGAGACCAGACATTTATAATGCATAGATGTTGTTTTGATACTCTCCGGTAATCTTGTGTCTTTACTTTTTTGTTTTATTATTAATTATTAACAGGTGAAACTCTGCATAGACAGTAACCTGCTTGTTCACCAGAAGTTGCATCACTTGATTTAAAAGGTTATTGCATTACCCAAATTAAACTAAAATTGGTAATGTTCTGGTGGGATTTGCTATTACAATGTGGATTTGGCAGAACTAGGGAGAGACAAGGAAGTAAGGCAAGGACATGGTGAGAACCAGGAAAGGACAAAGGGGAAGAGGGCAATCCTGGGATAATGAGCTGTCCTCTTTGGGTCGCTCTGTGTGTGTGTGTGTGTGTGTGTGTGTGTTTGGGGGGGGAGGGGGGGAGTGCTCTCACCTGTGTAGTGTGTGTGCTCCATCTTGTAGAGAGAGTTGGAAGCCCCTTATCCTGAAAACACTTCTAAGGAGCTGTGATTTATTGGAACGAATTGCAGAGCCAAAGTCAAATAGCAGAATGGATCAAGCCTGCCTTTATCTCACCATGGGTTTCCGTCAGCAAGCCCCTCATCGCATTTCATGCCTTTCTTTCTATTTCTTTTTCTCTTTTGGCTGTCTCTCATTCTGAACACACATCATTTTCTTTGTTCCATCTCCTCTTTACCTTTTAAGACAAATGTATATCCAGCTCTCTTCTGGTGTCAGGAAGAGGCACAGCTTTAATCTTTCCCAATAGGTGAAACATTCCTGGCATCTTTGTTGGTGTTGTTGGCATAAGTGAACTCCTGTCCTTTGCTTTTTTCCCCACTTTCCATGGTGTTCCTTGGAAATAAGCTCTACTCCTTTGTTAAAGGCCACATCTAGGGCTGTAAATGAATCCAACCAGCAGAGCCAGAGAGCACACGGCTCGACTGTTGTGTCATTAGAGTGTTAATTACCTCTGACCTCAGTGGCATGGCTTACTTTTAAGCCATCTTACTTTTAAGATCTGGCAGCCGTTCCCACTATCATTAACTTTTACTTTCATTAGCGCATACACTACACACATTAACCCAGAATATTAAGATATGGAGGAGGCAACCTCAGATGGTGAGTGAATATTTCTTTTGTTTCTGGATGAGAATAATGTCATTAGGGCTAAATCTCACGTACGTAGTGAGCTCAGTGTAGCATCTTAAAGACGTTCTTGTTCTTGCATGTCATTAAAAGTGTAAATTAAATCGTTGTCGTTGCTTGAACAATATAGCGGGCAGGGACACATGTAGGAAAATAAGACTGTTGGCACTTTGACACAAAATGC
>JAOVVA010000027.1:8189078-8200796 GCA_028565275.1 Leiocassis micropogon | reverse complement strand
AGACGGGAATCGATCCTGGAGGTGCAAGGCGACAGTGCTAACCACTACACCATCGTGCCGCCTACATTGAATCTCACATAAACTTTTTTCTTGCTAAATTCTTGGGACCATGGCGCCATGTCGTCACTAAATCTTGCACAAAATGCAAAAACCTGAAAAACTCGTTTGCTTGGCTCGCCTTTGTTCAGTTTGGCTCGGTTCATTCATTTGAATCCCTAAAATGCTTCGTATACCGAGGCACATTTCTTTCAAAATTTCAGTTGCTAAGGTAAAATTTTGTGAGATGGGGCGTTTGTATGCTGAGGTGCAGCTGTATACAACTCATCTGGTCCATTCCCACAGAAAAGCCAATGCAGCAGTACTTGCTGATACAGTATAAGTCAATGCTGGCCACAGTAGAAATGCTCCACAACACCCAATGCGCCACAGCCCACGTGCATGGGGCCTTGCAGAGAAGGAGGCCGTGTATAATCTTTTTAAAAGATCACACTCCCAGTCCAAGAAGTTGTTAAGTTGTTTGTTGCAGCCATACCAGCAACTGCATACATAACTTTCTCATAAAAATACAGTTTGGTGAAAATGTATTTTTAAACTAAATAGTTTTCAAATTCTTTCCACATGGCCTTTCTTGGTTGTACAGACAAAAAAGGCTCTCAGTCTCGTCTCTACTCGAAACCGGGAGTGGAGCTGTGGAAGACGTTCAAGGTTTTCTCAGCATCACACACATATTCGGCAGCCCTGAGCAGGAGAGCGTTGGGGGTGAAAGATGGAGTCTTTTTGTTCAGCGCTGTGCAGAGGAGCAAGCGGCACCTTATTCTTTGTGTGCTCGCAAATATGATTCGGGATGTTCAAAGGCTGTTTGGCAGTGGGATTGCGGGGCCAGGATGCAGGAGAAGGCTGAGGGAACCCTGTAGCAGCTGGCTCAGTTTCTTTTTTCCTTCACATGAATAATGTACCAGTGCTCCACTTCTTCAATTTAAACCCAGCTTAAGGAAATTATGCTGAAATTTTGGGAAGCATAAATGTGCAGACAAATGAAGATGCACAATATGTGTGTGTATGTGTATATATATATATATATATATATATATATGTTTGAGGGTGCATTTTAGTTTTTTATTTAATTTTTCGATCCTTTGTCCCACTTCCTCATTTTCAGAATGTACATGACCAAGCTGAGGAGCAAAATCGGAATTCTCTATAGCTGCATCTCTACAGCTCTGTAAAAATGGGTGACTTATAAAAATTCAAGCAGTTCCCTTCCTTATAAAGAATGTGTGCAATTATGCTGAAAATGCTCCTTAAATTTTGTTGTAGTGCAAAAAAAAAGTGTGTTCAAATTGTACAATTTCCCATTATGGGCAAAAAAAAATTGGTGGATTTAGGGCTATAGGCTTTTAAAGATTTCTGGTCATTAACGTTCCAAGCATATACGCAGTCATAATTGAGCCATCATTTTATATATAAGCTTGCTTTATGCTTGTTATTTTGACTGAATCATATTTTCTGAAATAATAGCTGAGGTCAATATTTTTGTGGGGTTTTTTTTGTCTTTTTATTTATTTTACTAATAAATAAAAATATATTTAATAATTTAATTAGATTAATTTTAATTTTTATTAAAAATAATTGTTTTTTTTAGTCTTATTGACTGACTGATTGACTGAGATAACGCTCCATGCTCACTATCTGAGTCTGGTGTCTGTCTCTATGCAGATGACTTCAGGGCCACGATCTAGGTTTACTTTGTTAATTAGCCCAACAGCCATGTGTTATTAGTATTGATCCGCACTTTAGAAAGTAGGCCGGTCAGCCATTATCTTTTTATTAGATAGAACAGGATCTCCTAATCTGCTGGGGCGTGTGTGTGAATTTAATCACCGGAAACAGGGAGCGGCATTATTTAAAAAAACAGCTCGACTGTTTTCTGACCGCGACCACTCCGCTGCTAATCATTATGGGCTCCGGGCACTGTCCCTAAGCGTGGTGAAGTTATTCAGGCTGAGAGAAGAGGCATTAAAGAAAAAGGGCTATTGAGAACGTATAGAATAGACTTGAAAATGTACAAAACTGTATGAGAATGTAAAACAGGGCTCTCATTGCCTGTGTGTGATTCTCTTTCACTATGTGTGTACAGAGAAATCCTGTAATATAATGAGGTAGCATTCTCTGTGTCAGATTACTTTTTCGCAACTCGGGTCTGCTATGACAGCAGTGGATTGTTGCTCTTGGTTTCCTCACTTCCTCCTCTTAGTTTTTTTTCCCACTACACCTATTGTTAAAGTTGTTATTTAGAGCCCTACATCCTCTCACATTCTCCGTCTTCCTCCTCTCATGCACCTAGAGTTTACCTTTTTTTAATCTCTTTCTTTCATTTTCCAACTATTTATTCTAATTCGCTCCCAGATTATGTAAATTGTCCAGGTATGGTGAACAAATATGCAATTAACATGCTAAACACAGTCAGCTGTTACTTCTGTTGCTCATATGCTGCTTATCTTCACTCATCTGTACAAAGCAGTTAATGTGTGTGTACTCTGCCCCCATGTGCCTGCTCAGAGTACTTCAAGTGCCATCCTAGGAATTTAACAACAAAGTGTTGTTTCTGTTCCCACTGTACTACTGTATGTCTAAAAACAACAGACAGAAAACTTATAGCTGAAAAAGGGGGACCATCTCAATATTGAATCAGGTTTGTCCATATATTGTATTTCCATTTATTCCACTGTGGAATCTCGGCTAACTTTCGGGATTTTAATATTGAATCCCAGTTAGTGTTAAATGGTAAGCTAGTGCACTAGGGAGCACAATCCCTTGTTCCTCATGTTGCTCATGTTTGTAGCTTGCGTTACGGATGAACAAAACACAGTTCAGAGGCAATATGGAATGACTTAGAAGCAATTACCGAGGTTTGCTGAAACTGCTTCTGTGATAGGTTTTGAATATGGGCAGCTGATCTTTCATCTTTCCAGGACTGCGGACCGTACTGACCTACTGTACTTTCACCCATGCTCGCGACCAACAGTGTACTTAAAGATTGAGAGAACGTTGGTGAAATGGAGCGGTACATATAACTAAATGTCCCAGCGCTGTCATCCTCTATATCACAACTCCACAAATGGAATGTCTCTCACTGAGTTAGATTACCTAGTCAGAACTAAGTATAGTATAATATAACATGTAGTATGTATTTAATCGACACCTACTGTATAACTCTAAAAGTAGAGTAAGCCATTTCTATGTTAAAGAATTGCTATTCTTAGGCATTTTGATAACATTTATCAACTAGGCTAGATGTTTTTTTTTCTTCTATTTTTCAAATATTCAAAACATATAATGTTAAAGATTTTTAAGGAGAACTCGCACAATATTACCTTTGCCAAAAAACATTCATGTTTCCCATCTCACTTGTCTTTGCACTCTATCATCTTTTCTCTTTGCAACATATGTATGTCTGTTCCCTGGCTAATTTTTTAGATTCAGAGAGAATCTGTGAATCACACACCCGACAAGTTTCTGAATCTTTATAAATGTAGGGCACACTTGCGTCAAACCTGGCAGATAGGCTTTGATTAACCCACTGTTTTAACCTTGTGAAATGTGAGCCTGCACACAGTGCTGTACAGTGGCCCATTAGATCAAGTATCAGTTTTAGATGCTGCAAAAAAGTTTAGTATTCGGTACTATGGACTGTTCTGACATTTTGATATTTGCAAGTTTATGTGTAGTTAAAAAAAAAAAAAAAATTTTTAAAGGCACTGGGTCATGCTTGGCCCTCTGACCGTGAGTTTCAATCTGTCATAAACAGTAATTGCATATCCTATAAATGATCATGAAATATCTTCAGAACGTCTTGCACTATTCACTTTTTAATGGTGGTGGAAACTGGCCAAGTTCTGGTTGTTGTCCCAAGACTAGCAGCAGTTATGTGATGAAACTGAGCTACTGGCACGGTGTAAAAGTGTAGAACATTATAAGGACAAAAATGTACTAAATTGTACATGTTGTCAGTGAAATGTAGGAGTATCTCAGCCTAAGACACTACCTGCTGTGTGTGCCAGTCCCACCTGTGATTCTTCTACATCATTAAATAGCAACCATGCAGTGACATTCAACTGCTTAAGCCTAATCAGTGACTTTTGCAAAGAATAGGAGCTCGGATTTTGATTCATTAGTTGCTGTGATGGCTGTTTTGATCATATAATCTTGTTCCTGTTTCAGAAAATTCACATAATAGTATTTGATACAGAGTATAGTTTTGGTTTATAGCAAGGATCTGCATAGCTGCTTGTCATTTTTCCATTTTTATGCCATTCATGAGAGTACCCTATTAAATGAAGGGGTTGCTGTGTAGTAGAGTGCATTTCCTCTACTTCTGTCTCGTAGAGTTGATAAAAGGAAGGGATGGAAGTATGTCGCCTTGCAAACACTAACTCCTTCTCTCTACCACGGTGGACATGGAAAAAGGCTTGGAGGTCTTCTAACAATCACTCCTACCTCCATAAAACATTCGAAAAACATTCAATGCATGATTGCCATTTTTTGTTTGTAAACACAAAATTATTTCATTAAAATGAGGTAAATAGGGTTTAATAGGTAATGTACCTCACATGCCAAGGGGTGAGGTATATTAGGTAGCAAGTGACCAGTCAGTTGTGAATGCTAAATTGTTGGAAGCAGAAACAAATGAGCAAGCTTAAGGAATCTGAGCACCTTTGACATGGGCCAAATTGTGATGGCTAGATGCCTGGGTCTTGTGGGGTTGTTCTTGGTATACAGTGGTAAGTACCTACCAACAATTGTCCAAAAAAGGACAACCGCAACAGGGTCGGGGGCACCCAAAGCTCATTGATGCATGAGTGAAAGAAAGGCTAGCACCTACACAGTCTATTACACACACTCATAAGGAAAGTATTCTATAATAAAAGTGTGTTCTATGTGTTGACCTCAAAAATCCACATATCTCAATTCAATCGATCATCTCTTGGAAGTGCTGGACAAACGAGTCTATTCTGTGCAGACCCCACTTTACAACTAGCTTCTTGGTGCCAGATACCACAGCATATCTCCACTGGTCACAGCTGTTTTGGAAAGGAAAATTTGGACCTACACAATAATAAGCAGTTGCTTTTAACGTTGTGGCTGATTGGTACAGTATGTGCAGGGTTATTTCAGACCAAATACATGAATGTTAAACATTCTTTAATGTACCAGAACTGATGTTACAAGCAGACATGTTTTCCCCCTTTAGTCCAACAACTGTTCTGGGTCGATTCCAATAGACTACTTACTTTGGATGATTGCAAAGAAAGAAAAAGTTAAAGGGTATTAGGTCTTATCAAATTCCACTTTCTGTTATTAGTTTCAAGGACCAAAAACGTCCATCTTCAGACTGAATTATAGTTATAATGCTTTGAAAAGGAAGAATATGCAATGTTAATATATTTAGCATTATATATTAAGAAAAGTTTATTCCACTTAGTAGTAGCATGGTTGTTAGCTTTATTGCCTCACATCTCCAGTGCAGGGAGTTTAAATCTTGCCTCTGGTCTTTGTGCAAGGAGTAGCATGTTCTACCCAATGATTGATGGGATTTCAACAGGGACAACGGTATCCTCCCACAGTCCAAATCCTCCATAGTGTATAATTGGGTGTGTAAGTGTGTGCATGTAACCTGCAATAGGTTTAGGCTCCAGGCCCCGTTACCATACACAGTTTAGGCAGTACTGTATATATGATAGATGGAGCAGTTAATATCCCATTATTGTCATCAGCATAGGAAAATAATACTCACTTACTTATAATGTAGTAATAATGGTAATAGTAATATAAAAATGCCACTTACTTTCCATGTTTCACTATACCTCATCCAACTAACCAGCTAACTATGAATGTCTTCCAAAGTTATCGTGTGTATTAGAACAGGGAAAGCACTGTTCTATAAGCGGAAAAGATTCATGTTTGATTGCTTTTTAATTTGGTATGGCTCAGTGCGCATGTCAGTTTGTTTTTTTGAACAAATGAACTATTTGTTTATTCTGTTCTTGGGGAGTAGACACATCCCCCTGGCAAGTGTGTTTTATGCATGAGTGAGTGTATGTGAATGTGTCACCAAGGTCAAAATCATCCTGCTACAGTAGCATTACTTCACAACAGGTAACTCTGATTACACTTAGTCTTAGGAATGTTCCAGCAGTTTTTCTCTCCTGTGATGATGTTTCAAGATGTAGCTCTCAGTGTGCAGTCAGGGTGGACAGGAAGAAAAGTGATGGACAAAATGAAGCTGCCCATGGCTGCACATTTATGGTTTTGATTTATGCCTGATTCCATGAGTGCCATTTAGCTCTTGTAAGATGTTAAAATAACTGTTAAAATAGTTGTTACATTTTTATAAAACATTTTAACCTTAAATCCAAGAAAAATTACATTTAACTATACAGAAAATAGTGCTCACCATGGCTGCACTTTGATTTGGTCATGCTATAAAGAGTGTGGTTATTTATCATCCTTGCTAGGAGCATGAAGACATTCTAATGATTTACTTAAATTATACAACAGTTAGTTCCAACCGAGTAATTTTATTAGACGAGAGGCATTCCATTAGTGGTGATGTAAAGCATAACAGTACTGAGATGTTTAACTGTATGCATCACTCCGTGTCAAGAGTTATAACAAGTGTTAATTACACTAACTCAGTCACCAGCATGGGTGAAAACCAGTCACAGAAGCACTTTCAGCAAAAAAAAACCAAACGCAAATATGATAATGTTATATCATCTTAAACAACACTTTGTCACTTCCTTTGTCAAATCCCTAAGGTCTGGTCAAGTTAACTACTAGGTAACTAGGTATTGTACACCCTACATGGCACGCTAGCGTTCTATTCTACGCTCCTTTGGATTCATCCCTGTAAACCAGAAAATTAATCGATATTCTAAAATGGAATAACTGAAAAAACAAAGGGAAACTTACGAGATGTACAGGCCTCCATGGTTTATTCTCCTCATCTTTTGGTGAGGTTTTTATAGTATTGGGAAGAATTTGGAGCTACTTTCACTCCTGTTACCACTGTGCTGATATTCAGTACAACAGCATTCCATCTGGTGTGTTATTGCTAGTACTGTAATTTACATACATTACAGTAATTTACTTACATTCATTCTGTCATTTTGGTTGGACATTTTAAATAACCATCTCAGCAAAATCACAAGTTCATTTTACTGTAATAAAACATCATTCTGGATAAACCTTGGCTATGAAAGGTTGGATTTGGCCAGCAGTCATCTCCAGATACGCCTTGTTGTACTAAGATTGTTCAATGGCTTATCAAGGTTGATATAATGTGCATCATGAATGCAGTCCACACGTTCACACTGTCTCTCTTGGCCTGAACCATTCACAACAAATAATATGGCTCTTGTCTGCTGCATCGAATTCTGTTCCTTTGATTTGCATGATCAGAGGAACCTGTCATATTTGTTAAGAATCTTTTGACATCATTTTTTCCCTTATTGTTTAACACTGCCACTCAACATTCTCATCAATCCTGTCCTAACGTCCATTCACATTTTGTTTGAAAGGTTGTGGCCAGGTTGTTTGCTCCAAAACTCTTGACAGGTATCATGCAGTCACTCAGACACTAATTTTTCCATTACAGTATCCAGTGGGTCACTAATGGCTGGTCTTGGTAGTGGGTTTTATTGGACCCATTTATTGAAGTTTTCCAAACAAGTAGTAACAATAGGAATCGATGTAGATTATATTCTGAAATACAGAGGAGAAATAGGTCTGCTGTCAAATAATTTCTTGAAGCATCATACAGTAGATCATACTGTTTGCAATGTTTGACCAAATAGTGCTAGCAACTAGAGATTTTATTTAGATAAATTATGTTCAGTCATAGCCTGGATCACTTAGCTTTTGAAAGAAGGTGTTGCTTCTCTTCTTTCATTTGTCTCACCTACTTCTTTTTTAATTATTTAATTTTTTTGTCAAATGTTAACATGGCAGATAGTGATAATGATATGAAAAGCTATTAGTACCGTCCTATTTTTGGAGTAATTCTTCCCTGTGATATTGCTACTGCAACATAAAAAAAAATGGATGACTGACACTGAACTCTTTCTTCTTTTTTTCAGGAAGTTCTACTATATCACACTTCTTCGGGATCCAGTATCAAGATATCTGAGTGAGTGGCGCCATGTTCAACGAGGCGCCACATGGAAGACTTCATTGCACATGTGTGATGGTCGCACACCGACACCTGAAGAGCTTCCCACCTGTTATGATGGCGCAGACTGGTCAGGATGCACCCTGCAACAGTTTATGGAGTGCCCATACAACCTGGCCAACAACCGTCAGGTGCGCATGTTGGCTGATCTCAGCCTAGTAGGTTGCTACAACGCTTCCACGTTGCCCGAGAAGCAGCGTGCCCGTCTCCTACTTGAGTCAGCTAAGAAAAACCTGCGTGACATGGCGTTCTTCGGGCTCACAGAGTTTCAGCGCAAAACACAGTACTTGTTTGAGCGCACCTTTCGTCTCCGCTTCATCAGGCCTTTCGTACAGTACAACAGTACACGTGCTGCCGGTGTTGACCTGGAAGAGAGCATCGTGAAACACATTGAGGAGCTCAATGACCTTGACATGCAACTTTATGACTACGCAAAGGACCTGTTTCTTCAGCGATACCAGTTCACGCATATGCTGGAGAGGCGTGAGCAAAGAATGATGCTCCGACATAGAGGATCTTTTCACGGCCTGGCACGGGAGGAGGGCGCAGGGGGAGAGGGCACTGCTCGGCTACCCACTGAGGACTACATGAACCAGATTGTTAGTGGATGGTAGCCCAGGAGATCTCTCTTTAAAAAGAAAGAGAGACACAAAGATGTATAATGGCTGGAGACCCCATCTTTTCTCCAGCCTATGGAGAAATAAAGTGGTTATCATGAACACTTTTTCCCCAGGAATCTTCAAAGAATAAGATGCAAAGAAAGACAGGCAAAGATGTTGGGTGGGAGACGTGGCCTTTTCCAAGAAAAGAGATCATTATGGGCATTCTCTCTCTCTCTCTCTCTCTCTCTCTCTTTTGCGTAGAGTAAGAGAAAGATACATAATGAGAGAATTGAGAGATGGGGGGTGAAGGAACTATTTCTACTTAAGCTTGTGTAGAAAGTTGGGGGATCATTATGAACCTTTCCTCTTGTTTTTCCCAGAAATCTTGAAAAAGACAGAAACATGCAGAGGCAGGGAAATTGCAAAGATCATAGATAGAGGAGTCATCTCTTTCTCAGACCATAGACAAAAAGCAATCATTACAAGCGTACTGTCTTTCCTCAACAAATAAGGTGTAGTTTGAGCCAGACCTAGAAGAAGTAGTAGTCATTGAGATGACTAGGGGTTTAGAGTGCACTTTTCCAGATGGGTTATCGCATCTCCCTGTCCCCCTCCATAAAGCCTAGACTCAAATGAGAAACTGTAACTGCTTAAGGCAACTCGACCAGTAAATCGTTGTTTCTATGAGCTGCGACACAATTCTACAAAGCCTAGTTTTGTATAAGAAGGGGGAAAAATGTGAATAAAATCACTTGTCTTAGGAAAGTCATCCAAATATTGGGGAAATTCAGAATGTTTTATATTCTGTGTATAAATCTTAAGTCTCTCTCTCTTTTTTTTTTTTTTTTTTGTAAACTGACGTGAAGTGCAGAGACTGGAAATTTCCACGAGATTATTACTAACAGACG
Organism: Leiocassis micropogon; assembly: GCA_028565275.1. NCBI lineage: Eukaryota > Metazoa > Chordata > Actinopteri > Siluriformes > Bagridae > Leiocassis > Leiocassis micropogon. The sequence goes on along the minus strand of JAOVVA010000027.1, from coordinate 8,191,056 downwards.
CTGTGACCCAGTTTGTTTTAAAGAGAGATATACAGTATGTTAATATATAATACAGACATGGCCTTGTTTTTCCAGCATATGTTTCTACCATTGTATGTGCTGACTGTGTGACTGCTCAGCCTCTCTGGGTATGGCATTGTATTCATTCAAAGATGTTATTGCCAAGACATTCACACCATGAGGGAAAAAAAAGGTTATGTCAGGGTTCCACCTACAGTCTCAACTGCTTGGAAGAATAGTACCAGGAGATAAAACACAAGGTAACAAAAAACTAATTATACTTTAATTTGATTTATTTATTTTTTCCTTTTTTTCTTTTTTTGGAAAAGCATGAAGTTCTGCTTTAAACCTGCACAAGTGTGTGACTGAAAGTGTGTATGATCGACATACCATAGTGTCCATGCATGCATGTATGTGAGCGCGCTGATGGCTTTGTTTCTTTCTGTTCAACGAAAGTGCATTTAAAATGAACGATCCAATCGCTCAGTCCCTGCACTTTGGCTTTTATTATAAAGACTTCACACTACAGTCCCTCTTACATTCCATGCATTCAAACAAAATAACACTGAAGCAATTACTGAGGCAGTCGGATCCTATGCAGAAACGTGATGAAGCCAGAGGTGGCATTTCATAATCATCCCTATCAATCCTCCATGAAAGCATTCTTACCCTAAGTAATAAGCGAGTGTGAAAATATGTAGCGCGTGTGTATGTGTGTACAGTTCTATATTTGTGTGAAAGAGCATTTTAATATGAGGCATTTTAAATGTCTCTTTGTTTTCCATTCATATTCTATATTGTTGTACTGTATTAGTACCTCTGTTATGCTAAATTGACCTTAAAGTTACCAATAAATAATTTTTCTTTTATAAAAAAGCCTCCATTGTTTGTTTTAATAATTTTGTCAATGAGCATAAGATAATGATTTTGTATTTGAGTTCAGACACCTGTGCATTTTTAAATAAAGCAACTTACTGTATCCATTACATTAATTTATTTTCCATTAAACAGAGCGAATATGAGTGCACACAGTATGTCTTCTGGATGTAAATTAAATACATTCATGACTTCAGGAAATAGAATTAATATTTTTAAATGTATTATTCTTATGATAATCATTATTTATTTTTCAATTATTAAATCAATTTGATGTCTCAATATGGCTTAATTGCTGCTTGTTTTCAACGCATCATGGAAACTCTTCCACTGCTCTCACTGTTCATTAAGGGACAGATGTGTTTACTTGATAACTAAAGACTTGGGAGCACTGGGAGTTATCTAAGTGTTCCTGTGTTGGAAAAGAAGAAGGAAAAAAGACATGGAAGATGAAAGAAAGAGGGTGGATGATGGCAGAGATGTCAAGATGATGAGAGGAAAACGATAGAGGCACACAGATGGCAATGACTGTAGTGAAGCCTCGGGTGAGCACTCCAACAGCCTGAAGTCTTATTACACACACACACAGTAAGAAAGAGAGAGAGAGAGAGAGTTTCAAAGGTATTGTAGGAAATGAAGCAAAAAGAAAGTTATATAACTGGTTCCTTTTCATTTTGTCTCTCCCTAGGTGCGCACTTCGAGTGGCTTCTTGAGAAAGAAATCTTCACTTACACACAAACACTTTAGTTGCTGTTCGAGTGTCACATTTTCTATACAGTTCTACTTAAAGAAAGAAAGAAACATAATACTGCACCACTTGTCCTCTCTGCAGTTATGTATGCAGTTTTTATTTTTTATTGTTGGTGTATTTCAATTCAGCATTTTCCTTAATATACATTGGGATATAATAATTCACCAGAATCCATTTCAAGATATAATCATGTGCTAATGTGCTTATACAGTGCTAAAAGGCACAGAAGAAGGCAGCTTCAGAGAACAACAGTGTCGGTCAAGGCCACACCCAAGATTGACTAGGGGGTCGCGACAATAGAATTGCCACGATTTTATATATACTTTACTCACAAAAAGAACAACTAAATAC
>JAOVVA010000027.1:8173365-8188978 GCA_028565275.1 Leiocassis micropogon | reverse complement strand
CCCCCCCCCCCCCCCCCTCTCCTTACCTCTCTCTGTCGAGCTACACATGTTGTTCTTGAGCTGCCAATGATCCAGACTCCCTCTGCCCTCTGGACCTGTCTGACTCATCCTGGTGCCTCGCTTCTGGTTAGAGAGCTTGTCACATGGATGCCCCGTGTGTCTCTTTGGGAGGCGTCTGGTGTCTGGTGCACTTGTTTTATAGATTCCCCATACCCCACATTAGGGCTTCAAATGGCAAAACCTGAGATGACATCCACCTATTTGCACTCTGCCACTCAGTCTTAAGCACTTTTGCCTTGCACCTCCAGGGTCCAGGTTAAATTTTCTATCTCGGGTCTATGCACATAGACATTGCTTGTTCTCCCCATGCTTGGTGGGTTTCCTCTGGGTACTCCAGTTTCCTCCTACAGTCCAAAGACATGCAGGATAGGCTCATTGGCGTTCCCAAATTATGTAATACTTTATAAATATTGTAAAAGGACAACATTTGAATCAGGTGTTAATGTTTTATATGGTACATTTGTAGCAACGCTATTGGAGGTGTACTGTATGTATAAAATACTAAGTGTAAATGGCAGTCAATAAAAGCAAACGTAATCTCTTTTTGGATTGAGTCCAAGTGGTTAATATTGGTTGGAGTAAAACTTTGGTATATTCCAAAGTTTTGTCTGTTAAATGCTTAAATCATGTTTTCCACAAAGCACAATTCTTAATCAAGTTATTTTCTGATATACTTGACCAGGCTTTTTGACAGACATCATGCAGTGCAATTCTGTTTTAGGGATAATTTAAAAGAGTATCTGGACCAGGACTTTTCATTGGTGTACTGTAGATCAGTGGTTCTCAAACTTAACATTCAAAGATCCAGATCTGATTTTTTTTTTCAAGGTCAAAGGTCTGAAACGATTTGTGTTAAGCAAATGACTTATTAAACTTGCTTTAACTTACAAGCAACATACATTCACGTTTAAGGCAGTCTGAGACAGAATACATTCAAACCTGGTGGAAAAATGTCACTGTTTTACTGCAGTCAGATGCTTAAACCAAAGCAACTCTAACTTTTAAAATATATACATTTAGGTATTAAGAGTTTCAAAATACATCCAAGTTAGTGAAAAAGAAATGGGCACTGTTTGCCAGCAAATTGTTGCATATGAACCTAAACACCTCCACCTTTTAACATTACAAAGTTTACAGGTATTTTAGAAGAAATTTTACTACAAGAGAAAAACCTTAATTGAGTGATTTTCATGTCTAAACAAACTTAAGAAGTGTATTTGTTTGGTGACTGAATAAAATGATTAAACAAACTGTCCCTTAAAGGACAACACAAGACAATGTAATACTACTAGTTACATGGTACTGTACCCTGAGAAGGCGTTCAAGTCATGTCTAAAAGTGTATAAAACACCAACGCCCCACTTTCTCCTATGGCTTCCAACCCATGCAATCTACACTGACAGAAAACACCTCTCATCCGCTCGCTGCTGTCAATGTTTCCATGAAACAATTATGTTTAGACTTAATCTTGTGCCAGGATTGCTGTAATGATCTCCAGATAAACTACAAAACGAACAATTTATTAATAAGTATAACACTTTTTTATTTTAAAGTAGGAGACGTACATTTTATTACATTGTATTGCATTCCTAATTTGGGCTGCGGTCCGGATCTGGACCGGAGTCCAGACTTTGAGAAGCCCTGGTGTAAATTAATGCAAGATACAGACCAGCTTGAATTTTTGACTGTCCAGGGGGTGTGCAAGATGACTGCTACAATCTTTCTCTCAGGTAGGCTATGTAATGTGCATGGGAACTGTTATCGGGTTCAGCATAAGATATAAAAAGACCTGCTAATTGAGGCTTGTTTGTCCCAAAGAGGGTGATGAGTGGAAATTAGAATCAAGTGCGAGCTTTGGATTTGGATCAGATGGTGTGAAACATGTTTGTGCTTGTGTGACAATTAGCCCAAACGGAGGGTGTCTACTCAGGCAGAAGTGATCTGTCCCTAGACGGGGCACACTACTGTCACCAACAATGTGGTCTCTATGTAAAATAAAATATTAACTAAACTTTCCTTCGTAATAAACTCCCTACTTTAAATGCCAATATTTAAGTGTTTGCTTAATACTGTATATTGTAGCTTTCCCTTAAGGAAAAATCTAAAATTCGAATAAAAAAAAAAATAATAAATACACCAACTGCTCTCTCAGCAGGGTCTCCTGGCACAATTGATGTACATCAACCCATACATGACCAGGGTTACAAAAAATGCATAACCAGGTGTAACTCATTTTTGCTGACTACCTGCTGGAGGGTGTTGCTTGGCAACTGACCATATAAAAGCCCTTTTAACGGGCTTTATATTTACATCGTAAAAATTTGTAATTGCCCTATAATAAAAACAAATGTAAGCATTTATCAAGGAAAAATATGTTAAGCATCTAGCATATCTTCTAGAAAAGCAGAATGAGAAATTAATAATATAGGTTGTTAAAACAACCAGCCTTTTAATATGTTCAAATATTTGAAAAAATCTGGGGATCAGGGGATGAATTAATAATACTTATATCAGTACACAGCAAGGTCATGGTTTTCCCCTACCAGCATGATCGCAGCCACATTTACAAATTTTGGTGTTGTTTTTGAAGGTACTAATTTAACTTCTGTGATCTAGATGTGTATTTGCTTTTATTCTTAGATTGAAGACATGTGTGAGGACATTGGCATTACTAACACAGTCAGTATTCAAGGACTATGCTTCTATTTTTTTTTGTCTTGCATTATTTGTTGAATGGGAATGCTGCTCTTGGTATAAGACACATTTACATTTACTCTGTTACATTTACTTGAGTAACTTTTTGAAAAAAAATATACTTCTATGAGTAGTTTTACTGCACCGTACGTTTTCCTTTTATGTGAGTACAGTAGATTTGTGAAGAAGAAACTCTACTCTTACTCCGCTACATTCGGCTACACTTGACTCGTCACTTTTCTAACCATTTATTCTAAACATGCAGCCGGTGGATTTACCACATGACTGTTTTACCAATCAGACGCAGCAACAATAATCACATGACTCCGTTTGACTAACCATATAGCATAGTGGGAAAAAAATCTTCAGCTGGTGTTCTATAAATTCAACATACCTGCTCACTGCGCATGAGCAAACAAAATTTAACGCATCTTTCTCTAATTTTGCGGAACGCCCATAAATCCATGCTGCTATTAGTGGAATTTAGAGCGGTTAGTGTACAGTCTTGGTGAGTATAGAATGCTTTTTTCGTTACTTTAACAGTCTATGAATATATAAGTATATTTCAGTACAGAATTAATCGCCAACACACGTGTTGTACATTTTCATGCATCCCTGGCATCATATACAAAGCATGTTTCGCTTGCAAAAGAACAGTTTCATACTGCGGTGTCTTCTTTATCTGCCAAAATAATTATTATAATTTCTTATTTAAAAAAAATGGACATTACAATTGAAACAGTTACTCAGTACTAAGTAGTCTTTTCACCAAATAATTTTTTACTCCTACTGGAGTAATATTTTGGACGGCTACTTTTTACTTTCTACTTTCTACTTGAGTAATATTATTTTGAAGCACAGCTACTCTTACTTAAGTACATTTTTTGGCTACTCTACACACATCTAAAGCTACTTAACTCAGTTCTAAGTGCTTAAACCATAGTTTTGTGTTTTTGTTTAAGATGGATGTCTAGGTAATAACAAAACATGCCTGCACTTGCACTCTTGACACCTTCTTTTTCTTGACAGAACACAAGGCCATTGTTTATGTGCAGCAGACAAGAAAATGGGCTGTCATGAAAAGCTACGGATGCCAGAGTTTGGCGTGGTAAATTTGCTCCCATTGGAGGGATAGCTAATTATTTAATTATAGTAATACAATGTGTGCCATAACCAATTTTTTTGATGTCCAAGATAGATGTCTAACAAAAAGTACACAACTACACCCCAGATGGCACAACTTTTTTGGACCAACGTTGGGCCGACAACGGTGCATACGTTGGGCCCATGTTGGCATCAGTGGTTGGCCCAATGTCATTTTGTCCGTTGGTCCACTGTTAGCCTATTGTTGGGGCCAAAGATAGGTTGGCCCAATGTTGGTTCAGTAGATAATGGCAAGGTTGAAATTTTGAAATTAAATTATATTGCTTTAGCTTTGTGCATCAGTCTCTCTTCATGATGCCATTACATCAGGAGCTTATATGAAGGTTGGTTACCAATCTAGTACATGAATAACATTAAAATAACTATGTACTGTATGTTATTCAGTGGATACCGCCGTTGGCCCAATGTTGGTCCAACAATGTTGCCTGTGTTACTCCTATTCTCCCTGATAGGAGGCGACACTTTTCTGCATTCTCTCTACTGGCTGCCCAATGCTGTAAGTATGTATGCGCATGTCATGAAATATCACCACTTTCCACGTGTGAACAATGTGGACAAGAACAAACATTACTTTTTTTGAGGATTGCTAGCTATTTGTGAGTATAATTCTATTCCCTAAATATTGCCTCTAGAACTATGAATATGTAGTGATCCATGATGACTAAATAATTGTAAGAAAATTCGATGCTTCGAGAGAACAAGACAGAGAAACAACAACTTGCCTATTATCGCTAATGCACTCACTTTGTATGCTGCCAAAAGACTTTCAACAATATTACGGGAAGTATATGTCCTTTTATCATAAATTATATCTAAATAGATTCGCTATGATGTAAGCTAAACAATGGTAATAATGTGCTGTTATTCATTTCTGTTTTCTCTGTTGTTATTCATGGCTAAATTATATAGATGCAGGTATAAAAGCTTAAAAATTGATGTACATAAAATAAATAATATGCAGTTAAGACTCCTAAAAACAGTTATAGAGTTCCTTGTGGTACTGTTCATAAGGTGTAACAGTTCAAATAAGACACCTTTTTATTTTATTTTAATTAATTGTGCTTTGTGCTCAACTGTGAACACTGTCAAACAGGTCACTAGATGGCGCTTGTCGCTGGGAGGAACCTAAAGCCCCACAGAAGCCAGGTGCTGCTGATTAAATCCTGCAGACAAGCCGCACACAAGCTAAAGTTTCGTGCCTCTTTGTTCGTAACTACAGGTGAGTTAATATTCCTCCAAATGAGATGTAAATACCATTGAGTAAGACATAAAAGGGTTGAGGATCTGTGGTGGCAACATGAAAAGCATGCAGTTAGTAGTTTTGCCATAGCGAGGTTAGAACCATAGGTATTGTTGCCAGTTACAGTACATATTGTTTTGCTTTAGGGCACTGCTTTTTGTATGTTTATGTGGTTGTCAAATTTATGTACAAAGGTAGTTTGGATGTGACACATATTTGACAATTTTGCTAGGTTATTTACTGTTTGAATTTGTTTCATCTGGAGAAATATGTGTGCTGTAATACTGGACCTGTGGTTGAACTCAATTGAGCCAAATGTGGAAAATGTTAGTTTTTCTCATCATTTTGCTGGTTGAAAAGAAATAATTAGAAGAACATATTTTGAAGTAAATTTCAATTATTGATGTATTTATACAGACTAGAGTCACAGTTCACAAAGGTGAATGATGATGAGGAAGTCACCTGATATAAAGGACAGCCTGAGGCAATGGGTACTCTGTTTGTATGCATTTTTCATCCACCTTGCTGAGAGAAAAAGTGGTTTTAGTAGGTGTTTATTTATCTAGATTTTCATCATAATGGTTACATATATTTTCTTTTTTTGTAATCATTTTATCACAAATAAAATTAATAAATAAATTTCCTATTCTATCTTTGGCCCCATCAATCAACCTATCTTTGGCCCCACCAATGAGCCAACATTGAGGTCAATGGACAAAATGATGTTAAGCCAACCACTGATGCCAATGTATGCATTGCCGCTGGCCCAACGTTGTCCCTTCAGCAGTGTGCTATCTGGGCATAGTTGTGTGCAGCAGACAAGATAACAGGCCATGATGCTGATTGTATTTTCTTCCAATAGAAGGAGTGGCAAGTGCTGGTGCAAGGTTGGGATCAAGGTTGACCTCAAAGTTGTCTTCCTGCAGTGCTGGTTCTACAGAGAAAGCTTAGCAGATCCAAAGCCAGGGAAGCAGGAAAGAATTTGCTTCATACTTTCTGTGCTTTCCAGGCCAGCATGTTTAGCCAGCAACTACCCGTTGCTCAGCAACATTAAAGCCTGGGGAACATAGTGGAGTTAATGCAGCTGCTGAAGAGAGTGTTGTCCATCAATAGGTTTGTGTCACCACCTGAATATTTTGGTATTAGCTATGCCTTACTTTGTCCAAACCATGCCCTGCTCCACCCATGCCACACACAGCTTAATCTCAGCTATAACAACCTCTTAACTTTAGTGATGTCCTGTTTGCACCACTTTGAAGACCTTGGACTGGTGCCACCACTAAGCTTTGAGGACATTATACTGCACTACCTGCCAGTTTTGATGAGGTCATGCTGGCCCCGTCTCCAGGTTTAAGGACTTTGTTTGCCAGTCCCGTTTTTGTCAAACCAAACAAGTCAGCATTTTCTGCTTAATGCAATGCTCTGTGCCATGGTGCCCATGCCAAATTCAGTCACAGCCAAGCCCCATCCCTGTGCATTTCCATGCTCTGTCACATTCCCCCCACCAAACTCTGGCCAGTTTCCTATGCCCAGTCTCTGTCTGGCTTTCACACCATGCTCCAGCCACCCATCATCATGATGAACTCTGCTATGTCCTAACGCAGACAACGTCAGCATCAGGGGACCAGCACTGGACAGATGAGTGGCTGCCAACGCTACATGTAAGCTTCTGAGCTAATGAGGAAGTTCTGTCATGATTCCCATTCATGGTGCATTACAGCAGTCATGCTCACGGACTTTCTGGCTGTTTTGGAGAATTTTATTTTAACTTTTGTATTACCCATGTGTCCCTGGTTTCACTAAAATTAAATGGAACGTTGCTATTGGAACAGGGCACTAGGTCTCAGTTTGGTTTCACTGCTGATGCTAATTGCCACAGTTCACACTTCAGGTTAAAATTTTTTTATTTATACATTTTTGTTTTAGTCCCTTATGATACATATGTTACTAACGTAATGTTACATACACCTCCAGATCAAAGGAAAAGTCACCAGTTGGATTTAAAACAGTAAATACCTAATTGCCTTTAACTGAATTATTTCTGGAGTGATTAATATGTTTTAGCTGGCAAGAATTTTTGCATCATGTAGCTTCTAATTTTTTAAACAAACATGGCAAAAGACATATCCTGTGGTCCTGAGAAATATGTTACTTTGTTTTAGAATGGTCAAATTATTGGTCTGCATCAAGCAAAGAAAACACCTAAAGTGATTACTAAAATTACTGGAATTGGATTAACTGTTCAAACACATTATTAGAACCTTAGGATAGTGGTAAACTGCCAGTTGATTTTCACCCCCACAATCACTTGGGATGTTCACAATGATCACCCATATTAAACTCTTATGTTCAAGGATATTGCACAGTAGGCACCAACTACAACACAAAATGAAAAAAAAAACAAAAAAAAAACAATAGGCCTAAAATAAATAGAAATGGCTGAAGCTTATTTTAACTAAATTATTTTAATTATTTTTATGCTTAACCTTAGTACCTTAGTAGATCCTTTTTAGGTCTTTGGGACCCATTTAGTAAAAGAAAAATTATGTGATTGGTTGTTTTATTAACCTATGACAGATTTTTTTTAAAGAAGAACAGATGCATGGATACATTTTCAATAACTGCATACTGTGCACCCCATACAACTTTATATTTATATTACATATGTGGTGTTTGGGTACTGATCTAGGAGACATGTTGAATTTGTGTGTGTGTGTGTGTGCGCGCGTGTGCATGCGCATTTGTATATATGTGAATATCAGTGCACATACAGTATATGTGTGGGCTTTGTCTTGTCTGCCTGGGCTGTTGCAGAGAATGACATTGACCATCAACCAGCAATAAATCTGTCAACAGTCAGAAGGACACAATATACATGCATCAAGTGCAAGAAATACATATGCAACATATAGAGCAAACTCTATCCCTCATGTGTTATATAGGAAGGCATAAATAGGTTATGTGTAGTTTGCTGATTTTAACTGTTGTAATTGGTGTATTGATCATGTGTGTAGCAATAACATAAAAAAGAACACCTCAGTGTTCAAAAAAACTGGAAAACATTATAGATTTAATTCCTGAGATATAGATCTGTGGCTGTATAAATGCAAGCTGCATTACATTTAGTAACGTGTCAAGCAGTTAAACAGTTTAAAACCTTAATCTACAGACCCTGTTTATTTTAGTCATACTATAGTAAATGAGAGTAAATCAAAATATTCCTTGACTTCAGGCAAAATACCAAAGAAAGTTTACTAAATAAGCGGACCTTTTACAGAAAATGTTCTCCAAAGACATTGCACTAGGTGGTGTTGGGCGTATTATAATTGTAGGGAGAGTGGAGGTTTTGCTGAGGTGGTCTGTGAAGTGCAAGAGGTGTAGGCTTGTGGTGGCTGTTTGTGGCTCTGGTGGCGAGGCACAGGAGAGCAGTGCGCAGCTGGCTGTGACAGGTCGAGGCCGAATCCAAAGGAGTTGAGGCAATGGTTGGAGGTCTGTAGCAGTCAGTCAGTCAGTAATAAGCTGCTCATTGACAGATGTGCTCTAGAAGCACCAAAGTCAATGAGAACTTGTACAGTACACAGACCTAGTGTTCTGGAGGCATGGATAACCCCACCCCATGTCCATCATTGTGGAGCTGGCCCTATGCTGTACCTTTTGCTTTCTCATTCGAGTGAGGAGCAGCAAGATGTGTGGCCGTAGGCCTGCTGTCACAGTAACCCTCTCAGCTTTGAGCTCCTGGTTGTGTTGAAAACAGAGCATGACATTGGGATAATTTGGTTGTGTTGCCTGCTGTGCTCCAGAGTGATGTCACATGAGTAGTGAGAGAAGCCTGCAAGTAATACAGGGGTTGATGTCTTCATCCCTCACCATCCATTTTAGAGGAGTGTGATCTGTGATCAGGGTGACATACCGATTCACCAGGTGGTACTTCAGCTCCTCTACAGCCTTACCATAGAGGAGAATTCAGGAGAATTACAAACAAGCAATAATATCCTGCTAGCCTCAAAAAAACAAATACCCGTTTTTTGCAGCTTTTTTATGTACAGACTGCCTCAACCTTCTTTTCCTGAGGCTTCAACAAGCCTTGGCCGATCTGTTACCCCAGATACTGTGCTCCGGTCAGCCCCTTATGGCATATCTTAGTGTTGAGCATAGGACCAGATCATCTCCGCTCTTAGAGCACATTCTTCAAACGATTCTAATGGTCTTCCCATAAGTGGCTTGAGTGGATAATGACCAATCTCTTGAACACAGTCCACCATGGACCTGATGGTGGATCTTGAGCCTCTCCCTTTATCTCTACCAACTGTTCCCAACAGTGTTTATGACAATTGTCTTCTTTTTGCACTTACACATGTTGAGACAGGAAGACAACGATGTTAGAGGTAGGATCATGCTCAGTTTCTGTCTTGACATCAGAGTTGTCTTCCTGAGTTTGATCCAGGCATGCCAGTTAAGGTTTGGCTGCTGGTTTTCAGGGTTAGTGATGGTGCAGGAGCAGGCTCACTTCCTTCCAGTTTGTAACTTGAGCCAGTCATGACCTAGGAGAAGAGATACTGGTAAGCTTGGCATCAGATCAAGTATGAGCATGTTTGCCTCATTGATCCTCCACTGAGGCATGGTCAGCGAGAATCACCCTTTCATCTCCCTGTAAAAATGTGAGAAATTCATATTGTTGCATATCCTGTGGAATGATCAATGCAATGGCAAGCCAAAGACACTGAACTACCTACTGTATGTCGGGTAATTCTGGAACCAAAACTCCACCTATTATGACTTATTTAATTGCGGTGGCATAGCTGGCTCTTCCTCAAGGTTTCACCTGCTTGCCTTACGTGGGTTGAGGCACTTTGGTTGTAGCCTGGAGCCACCCATGTAAACCCATGGGGGGCAAAACAATTGGTGGAACTCTGCAGCTGCTTGTCTGCTAGTGAGTACTCAGCAGGCTAGAATCTCTCTTTTTAAAAGCTTATGTTGTTCTGCTTCTTTCATACTGAGTAGGAAGTAAGCTTGCTGGATCTCAGCTGTGAAAAGTGGTATGAGGGCTGCGCTCCACTCCCTTTGAGCCCATCTTTCTTGCTTTCATCTTCTTGAACTGTTGAAGACAAGCTTCTAACTGTATTCTTGACCAGTGGTGGTCGGTCAATAACGGGTGCTGGGGCACCGCCCCCTTAAAGTTAGGCAGAGAAGAATGCTACTTTAATTAATTACAATTAATTGTAATTCTTTAACATAATTTGTATTTATTTTAATAATGAAATAGTCATTTAGTCACAATATTCCGCTATATTTCTTAATATAATTTATTTACAATAAAAAAAAATCTAAACTGTATTACGTTCATTTGTGTTCATGTACGCAGGGCGCCAGACAAACGAGTGTTTATGTAGGCACGTAAATTTTTGAAAAGCATGTTATTTGAGCTCTAATTGGATATTTTCAATTCAAACCCCACCCAAAGAGGCAGGAGTGAGGCGAAACTTAGCTCTTTTACTACTCCAATAAGGATCAATGAAGGGAAGGGGAGCGTGGAGGTTTGGTGAGGTGATGTGTGAAGTGTAAGAGGTGCAGGCTTCTGGACAAACTGTCAGAGAGGTGCAGGGGAGCAACGGCTGCATAAGGCAGATGCAGCAGGAGTCCAGAAGTTGATGGTCAGCGGCAGTTGATCCTCAATGGGCTTCTTTGTGGCACATGTGATCCAGAGATACAATGTGTCAGAGCCTAAAAAGCATGTGAGAGAGAACAAACACCTGTAAACTTTGCATGAGTGCCTGCTGGCTGCAACCAGAATGCCTCAAGTTCCTGGTTGACTCTTTGGCAGATGTGCTCGACAGGTATCAAAGTCTACAAAAGAGTGGGGGAGAGCTATGGACTTGTGACAAACCATACTCACTGACCTAACAGTCTTGCGGCCTTTTATAGCCGTGAGCTGGAATGTGCTGCCTGCCGAGCAGAACCTCCCCACAAACCCATCCCTTGTCCACACATTGTGGAGCTGGCTATGGTGCTGAATGTGCACTTTACTTTTGCTTTCCCGCTTAAACAAGGAGAAGTGTGGATGTGCTGGCTGTATGCCCGCTGTGTCAATTTCCATAGTTTTTGAAAAGGGCATATGCTGTATGAGTGTGAGGATTGGGTGTTCACATACTTTTTGCCATATAATTTGTGTGCGCATCACTTAAATGTAAAAAAAAATATGATAATAGATATTATATTGATAATGCACCAAATGTAGCATCACATCTTAATGTTGTAAGTATTGGTCAAAATACCTACCACATGATGATGTCAGTCAAGTTAGATTTATTAGATTATTTCTCAAGTCTGAATAAGTTATACAGAAATTCTCACCACAGCCCTCAACTGAGGAATGTCTCTCAACAATATACCTATCCGAAATGGGATTTAGTCACATTGAGGCTTTAAGAGAACACCAGGGATGGAAAAACTCACACAATAAGAGGGGAAAATAGAAATTGAAGTGCAAAAGTTTTCATTTCCTGACCAGTAGAGCAAGGCGAAATAGAGTGGGAGACAACTGACAACTACTGCATAAAAGAAGCCCTTATGTAATTGCTGTTCTCTGTGTTATATTTAATATTTTTGTTAACACTAGTAAACACTAATAAATTGGCAATTTTATGATAACAGCGTGGCATTAAAATATTCTGAAGTACAGTCAGTAGTAAAAATCAAGTGCTACACAATGTCTTTAAATGACTTCTTTCTAGATTCCTTGTCCTTCTAGGCCAGTGTAAATTGTTTCTTAATGCAGGCCTAAATGTTTTCATGTAATTCATTAATTTTCCAAACACATACTGTAAGTAGCGTTATGGACTGTGGAGCCTATTCCAGGGAGCTCAAGACACAGGACTGAGGATCCTTAATGGGCTGCTAACCCATCACAGAGCAAAAGGACACTCATACTCCAGACCATTTTAAAATCACCAATCAGCCTACAATGCATGTCTTTGGACTGTGATGAAAAAAAAACTCACAGATGTAAACTGCATGCAGACCAGAGGCAGGATTTGAAACGTAAAGCTGAATCACATCTTCCTTTTTTATGTAACTTGTATGTACTGTACAAAAATGGGTCTTTGGCATATGCAAATACCTGCAGTGGAGCAAGGATGTCTATGGTTCTTCATAAAAAATATTATAACAAGCAGTAAACAAGTAAACATGCAGTATCACAGAGTAAATACTCTTTGCTTAAAATATAGTCTCAGAAACAACTTGTGCAGTTTTATAAGGAAATTAGCTGCTTAGTTTTACTGAACATTCCCCAGAACCAGCTGCAGTCCTTCTGGGGACTTTCCTGTATTTCTTTTCCTTTTTCCTTTTTATTTCTGCTGGAATACTAATGTTTGGAATTTTTTTTTTTTGTAAAGGCTTAATAATGACATCATAAAATAACTATGTATAGCAAAGTTTGTACAAAAAAGGGGGGAAAACATGTTGGCTAAGACTTTTGCACGTTATTTTTTATATATATATATATATTATATTATAAAATATTAAATATAATTTATCCTTGTCAAAGCTGTCTTTTTCTGTCCATAAACATTTTTCAAATGAACAGAAACAGCATGAAACTAGCTGTTACTAGTTGTGGATTAATCTTGACATAAATAAATAAATGCTATTAAGAATTTATTTATTTATCTTTGTGATGACGGAGTAACCCTTGAAAGTTGTGCAACAAAGCTGTGTTTAGATACGAACTTATTGTCAGCTACCAAAAGTGTTTAAAAGAATTAAAAATGAGTTAGGTTAGGTTCAAAGTTTCTGATAGCACAAGGACAGCAACACAGTGTGTAGAGAATATATTCTGTGTATGTCTACCTTTGTTTAAATTACAGTGATCTTATTAAGCTTGTCATATTACAAGTGTGTCCATTACAAAGGTAAAAAACATCATATCAGTTGTATGTCCTGATTCCAGTGGCGCCAGTGCAGATTAAATCGAGTTACTACAGGGAATGGTGTGTAACATACACACTGATAATCATATTCTGGCTTTGTTTCCCTGACTTCTGAGAAACACAAGCTATTTCACCTCTCATAACCATCCCAAGTGATTTTCAGTGATTCCTCTGGTTTCCAGTCATGAGCATAACTGAATTTCATTAAACATGATACCACACTGATATGTCTGAGTGTTCAAAAACTCTGCCCCAACACACTACTGGACACATTTGTTCAGATAAAGTACATCAGTGCTTGTTCCATCATTAACAGTTCAGAAAAGGAATGTCTGGACTTTAACTCATATACACCTATATTTAAGACTGTAATTCAAACCTTTATGTTCCCATTTAATTGGAACAGCAGGTAGTATTATGAACTACAGTAGGATTAGCACTGGATGTGCAGAGATTTGGATGTTCTCCCTGGTCTTCTATGGGTTTCTTTTAGATTCCCTGGTTTCCTCCCAATGTCAAAAATTGTGTCAATTGCTGGATTGGCTATAATAATAATAAATTCTTGTTGAGAATGGGCTAAATTTCCATCAATTAAAATGTGTAAGTTGAACAAACATAAAATAATTCTATATAAATAAATCAGAACATAGACTTAAGACTTAAGTGAAATATAGGAATATAAATCTACTGCTAGTAGATCTAATCTAATGTGCATCTGCTTTGTTTTAGTAAAATAAAGACATTATAACAATATGTAAAAGCTACATAAGGCCATAATCATGTTTTAAATGAATTATGGTGTGGTGTCCTATTTCAGGTTAATTCATATATTAAGAATTTGTTTGGTGTCCTTGTCTATAATCATAATCAAATATCCTCCTTTAAAAGCTTTGAACTAACTGGACAAAATGAACAAAGGACAAAATGCAACAGTGAAGTATTGCATTTTATAGCAAATCATGATACAGCCGCAAAAATTCAATCTCATTACTTTTTCGTAGCATAGGAGCTACTGAGGGTGAACTGAATGTAACCCATCATATCAAGTCATGTATTAAGTTGCACAGGTTAGTTATGCCCTATGGCAAATGGAGTGCAGTAGGTGATATGTATGAAATGTTCAATTTTGGTGAAAATCTCTTGGTAAATACCTAATTTTCCTGATCCTTCAGCAGAATTGAGAAGGTTTTAATCCTTAACCTTGTTATGAAGCACTTTAATAAAGAATATCCAAGCTAGATGCTTCAGCTGTCACAGAGAAACATGCATTTTTATTTATTTATTTAAGTATTAATTTCTGTATGTGTGTTTGTTTGTTGCAACAAACCCACAATGCTATTAAAGTTTTTAAGGTTGAGTCTGAGGGATCCCTCTTCCTTATGTCACATAATCCTTATTTAGATTTTCTGAAAATAGCATTTATCTTAAAACAAATTCACACTGGCCATACAGTATGTCAACAAACAGACAAGCTGTCGTAATGGAGCTTATTAAACTCAGAATATATGTATAACTGAAATCACCCAAAATACAACGTGATGCATGTTTTGATGTGTTTGAAGGATGTTGCAAAATTAATTTGAAAAAAATCATACTTTTCTTTCTGTTGATAGCAGTTTCACCAGCAGTCATGAATGTCCATGATGCACTGTCATCAGTTAGTGGTAGAGGTGCTGATGATGCATTACTGATGATGATTCATATTATGCATTGTCGACTAAATTTTATGCTTATTTTTTAATGTTGCTTATGATATTTAACAATACGTTGTAATTAAAATGATTTTGTGTGTGACATAACTCAAAACGTTTTACTTCCAGTTTGCTGCCAGTATGACTCACTGAAACACATGGAACACAATTAAAAAATGAGTTTGCTATATTTATTTTTAGTAAAACTTAACCAAGAAATTATTAAAACTAAATTGCATATTTGCATTGCCATAAACACAATCCCTGGTTAATTAATCAATTTTGACAAAACTGTGTAAAAAATGGATTTCTAACACACTGAAAACCACAAATCACATCATGACATAATGACCAAAACAATTTTTGACATATTTCTTTTTGGCATGCATTACTTTAAATAGCCTCCTGACTCAAATAAAACATGCACAAAATATTCACAGTTTGTAATACCTTTTGCATCACAGTTTGTAACCATTTCTGTTTTGCAACAAAACCTTTTTTTAAAACGACTATAGAGTCTATAGTCCTTATATTATTCTTTTTGTAAAACAAGCGTGATGTAGGCCTGACTTGATCTGATTATAGGCTATTATGGACTAGCACTGCACATACACCAGGAAATATTAGCTCATTGTTGATTAACTGAAATATGAACATGTGCAACTGAAACATGATAATACTTATTGTTTTTATAGGTGTTTTTGTAATGTGTACAACAAATTCTGAGATACTACAATGTTTACTGCATTGTCTTATATCTCAAATAGCATGGAAGGAGAGCATCCTGAACTATAGAAAAGCTCTTAGTGTAGCTAGATCAACATATCTCTCCACTC
>JAOVVA010000027.1:8142460-8171094 GCA_028565275.1 Leiocassis micropogon | reverse complement strand
CGCGCACACGCGCGCACACACGATGTAGGGTTAGGATACCAGTCAGTGGAAGGCTTCCTATCACGTGTGAGCGGTACAGTTTTAGCGCCCCTAATGTCTGAAGAGGAGTACTGCAGGGAAATACCACACTGGTGTTACTGCATGTACATCACTAGAGGGCTGCATAGCATTATTCATTCGGAGTCGATTAAAATACTGAGAGTTTTGCTTTGTTGACTTAAAATTAAGCTTTAAAGCTTTGCTTAAAAAAAAAATTCTATAATTTTGTATTTGTTTACTTTAACACTTTCAGAGTATGTATGAATCTTCTTTTCAATGCATGACTGTAATTGTGGCAACTTTGCCTGTATATACAAGTAAATTACGTTTTTTGTTAACATACAATAGTTGTAACTAATTTTCTGCATACTCCTTCTGGTTGCAAATCTCGGATTCTCCCTATGGTATAACATTGATTAAACAAATGCATGTTTTTTCAGAGGCACTGTAGACTGTTACAGTATCGACATGTTCCAGCAAAAAGTGCTAATTTGTGCTGTTAATTTTTTTAATGCATTTAGAATATATTGATGCATTCTGGTTTGCTGCCCAAATTAAACCTGCTCTCAAAACAATCCAGTTAACAAGGCTTTAGGTTATTATCACTAATGTCAGGGAGCCAAGACAAGCATTATTATGGAGTATTACCTGAAATAGGCCTAGTACAATAGTTAGTTTGAACATTTGACATGTGAGATTGACAGTTGATGTAAGTTGATCTAAGACTTTTTTAAAAAGTCTTTATTTTGCCAAGGGGGACTATAGGGTAACGGTCACAATGGTGTGTTTTTAATAAAAAAATGCTGATCTCAGACTGCTTAAACCATGAATTAAATTTTTTCGGTATCCTGCTCACTCTTCCACCCCTCTTTCGAAGCCTCCAGCTTTAGTCTTCTCTCTGTCTCAATTTCCACTTCATTAACAGTGAAGACTATAGTTTTATTACTCATAAAGAGATGCTGTTAGGGTCATTAATCATCGAAATAAATAGAATTTATAGATACATGTTGACAGCTCCCTGCTAACAAATTTACAACTGGACTTCTTTTAAAGCTATTCACCTAAAGCATTAAAGTTAAGTTAAGCTGTTTAACATTGTTAGGTGAAGCTATTAGATATGAGAGTAGTTTTGGCTCTGAATTTGCTCTATAAAATGTTTAAATTTGCATTAATTGTCACTAGCTGGGAAATGGCCTAAACAACTTTTAAATGACAGCAATGGATTGACATGTACTGTATGTAAGCTCTTTACGCACAGACAGTCAGTTGTGCTTGTAGCTTCAAGGTCATTTTCTTTAACATTCAAGAAAAGTATATACAGTACTAGTCAAAGGTTTAACGTTTGAAGGTCAGCTGTTCTGGAATAGTTCTTTTAAGAACAGTATTGTGAACTGCATTTGCAAAACCAATTAAACACCATGATGAAACTGGCTCTCATGAATCACCATCACAGGAAAGCCAGACCAAAACTTAGTTCATTGAATTAGAAGGTCTGTACAAACTTTTGACTGGTAGTGTATATACACTGCCTGGAAAAAAAAACAAAAAAAACATTGTGTACATATAGAAATGCTCTGTCAGTCGCTACTAAACAAAGCCATGGGTTTTATGGTAAGAATTTTTACCATGCAACACAACTCAATTCATAATTTTTTTTATTAATTTCTTCCATAATTTAATTTACCTCAAATCTCCCTAGTTGTTGTCTTTGGTTCATGCGGCCAAATAATTTGACATGATGTAGCATGAGGAATTATTTTTTACATATGAACTAGCCCTCACATTGTGTACTGTAATCGAAGATAAAGGTGATTTTAGAGGGTGTATATAATATAAATCATCTGGCAGACTGAAGAAAATGCAAGGAGAAATTTAGGAGATGATGCATAAGCGTGTTATTTTTATTATCATAGCTCTGGTCAATAATTTTACAAAGATTTGCCATTTAACTTAAGGGCTAAGGCCTATTTAGTAGAAATCATTCAATGACTCTCTCTCTCACACACACATACACACACACACTACACGGTTAACATCAAGACTGAGTATTTTAAGTCCTTCAGCATAAATGGCGTGACCTACAGCCTTATCTGTATATTACTGGAAACCAAAGTGAGCTATGGCAGACACATTAATGTAATAAACACAAGTGTCTAAATTAAATAAATGCCAGTGCAGTCTTAATATCCATCTGTCTATGTTCAGAGCATGTGAATATTTCTAAGAACAATAAAGCAATTATCAGTCTACTTTTCCATCTAATTTCCCTTACATCAGTTTATTTGACTATTACATGCACACATCTTTTTCTCAAGATAACTGTGTCAGCTCTAAGAACTGTTTGTTAATTAAATTAGTTAAATCTAAAACTTTATTTGTATTTATAATTGGATATTATTGTCCTTTTGGCTTAGTTAAATTCTCTTTTCTTTCACTGCAGCACTGCTGAATTCGTAGATGATGCATGGCTGTGAATGCATCTTCATAATGAATGTCAAGTTGATATAATCTTCATAATGAATGCACTGAATTAATTATTTACACAGTAGTTGTATAATCATGGGTGTGATACAGACTATTCATTAATTCCTGATGTGGCATTTTAACTTTCATCCTAACTATGTGTTGCCTTTTTTCCCATGAGGGTTACTGTCTTTTTAATCAGAAATCATTTATGCGAACCATCATCTTTAGACATTTGTTTTCAAACTTAATTGCATTGTTATGCGAATATTTAGTTGGTTTAAATGTCAGACATTATGCTGATTTTCAAAGTATGCAAATCTAATTAATATCATTTTAACTGACAGTATGCCTCTTAAACATAGTAACCAAGAGGAGAAAGACAACTTTTATAACCATAGTAGTACAAAACTTCTATACCCTAGGTCTGTCACAATAGTACTAAATGGAGGTTTGTGATCTCAAATTTATTCTGGTTTTCTGACAGCTTTTGCTGATAAATTATGTTGTAACGACACTTAGGGGGTTATAGAGTCAGACTGGGGTCAGGCAGGGATCAAAAGGTCATAATGAAAAAGACAGAAGGCTCTTTGCTGTATCTTTAACTCTCCACTCACTCACTTGTTAACTGTTCAATATATAGACTGCATATATATGAATAGGGGACAGTAATAGATAATAGATGACAGCAATAAAAGAAAATACCAGATAGATTTCATATTTAATTCAAAAACATTAACAATTACACTATTTTACACAATTACATTAACAATTTACTGTACCTATTGGCTTTAATGACCTTTTTTAAATAATTTTTTTTCTGAAATCTGGCAGTGCATAGTGATACATAGTGTACATCAGGTGTACACTGGATTTATGGTGCACTATGTATTATATAGGGCTATCAGTAATCCACCTGTACAACATCAAGCCTTGTTTTTTGTGAATAATAATCCGTATTCGTCTTGTTTTTGTCCCTATTGCCAATCCAGTCTCTGTCCAATTCCTGTCCAAAACCTGCCTCCTGTCTAAGTTGGTTGATCCGCACATGAAATATAAACATAACAAGGGCTCTAATGAAAGAACAACATTTTGCTATTGGAAGTTTGGACAGCACTGCAAAATGGCACCCAAATATTTCACTGTATATAGTGAATAGTGAATTAATTTAGTAACCACCCTTGTCTGTGACAGTATCTTGTGCTTAACTAGGTCTTGGTGAACATTTGTCTTGCATGCCATATTATATACATGCTAATTAAAATTAAGGTGATATAGGTCAGCATGGGGTCAGAAAGGGGTCAGGTCAGACAGAGGTCAAAGGTCCCTGGTGTATAACATCATTTAGTGATAAAGTCATATCTCACCATGTGTCCAAAGTAGCATTTTGCTTCCCATTTTCTGCAAATAAAGCGCAGTTTATCCACTAGCTGGTTACAGCGTACTGTGTAATTTTTATGAGGGCACAAGATCTTCTCCCCTAATCTGAATCCAGAATGGGGAAACATCCAAAATAGTAAATAAACTATCTAGTGCATAGGCTGTAGTGCCCTTTATATTTAAAAATATAAATGAGATATAATTATCTGAAGATCTATGTTTATTATTCTGTGGGCTACAAATAATAATAAAAAATAACTATTTATTACATAATAAATTAAAACAAATAAATAAATCAGTTGCAGTTTATTTTTGGTGGTCACCAGATTTTACTATTATATAACTTCACTCCTGGTTTTGATGCTTGCAAAAGAGAAACAATGGAGAATGACAAAATGGCAACATTTTTCTAGGCCACTACACAAATCACAGATTCAATTGGCAATCAACTACAGTCCAATTCCAGCTGATTGCACAACTATTTTCGATGTTCAGCATCAGCGCACTCTGTTCAATGGATCTCAAGAGTAAAATGTCAATACAATAAACTATCGTTAACTGTGACTATATGAGTATTTGAGTAACATAGCGCTTCTGTTCCAGTTACCTCATGTTTACTCATAGCCACCGTATCAGGAGTGAAAGAGTCTCGCACAACTCACCCTTCACTAAAGTGACTTATTTCTAAATACATTACACATAAATATTATATTTATAATATATACAGTATTGATGCAAACATTTCACAAGCAGAGCCAATTCTGACCTCCTAGAGGACCTACAGTAAGCAAAACCTGATTTATGGGCCATGTGAAACATCTGCAATTGCAGCACATTCACACATGTTATCATTATTTATTTTATCAGCTGCATCTGGCCCATTCAAACTGACTTGCCCAGACTTCCTTCCTTACATTTGAAACATTTTCAAATGTAAAACAGTATACTTAATACCTGAGTGGTATTGCATACTTAGAGATATACATCTGTACTGCAATGTATTCTCAGGTAATCAACATTTAAAATGTAATATCTAATTAACCATGACTAAGAGACTAGATAATCTCTGTCCTTATTTAAACTTAAGTGCCCGTATGAGGAGTGCCAGCACACCCATATACACCAATCAGCCACAACATTAAAAGCACTGACATGTGAAGTGAGTAACATTGATTACCTACTTATGTTGACACCTGTCACGGGTTGGGATACATTAGGCAACAAGTGTACAGTCAGTTTTTGAAGTTGATGTGCTAGATGCAGGAAAATAGGCAAGCATAAGGATCTGAGAAACTTTAACAAGAACCACATTGTTATGGCTAAAAAGCTGGGTTAGAGGATCTACAAAATAGCAGTTCTTCGGGGTGTACCTGGAATGTAGTGTTCGTACCTACTAAAAGTGTTCCAAGGAAGGACAAGTCATGGTAATCTAGGGCTCATTAATCCACATGCAAAGCAAAAGAAAGCCTGTTCCCACAGAGGAGCTACTGTAGCATAATTTGCTGGAAGAGTTATTTGTGACTATAATAGGAAGGTGTAAGTTCCCATGCTGACCCCTGTTCACTGCTGAAAGCTTCTATAGTGGGCATGTGAACATCACAAGTTGAGCTTGGAGCAATGGAAGAAGGTGGCCTGGTTTGATGGATTATGTGCCTAACTTACCTGAACAGTAGATGGCTCCAGGATGCACTATGGGAAGAAAGCGAGCCAGCCCTGGAAAAAACCCTGGATTCTAGTATTCATGTTGATGTTACTTAGACATGTAACACGCATAAAGAATTGTTGCATACCTAGTATTCCCTGATTCCCTCTTTTAGCAGGATAATGCAGGATTTATTTCTGCACAGCAAAATAATTAAGGAATGATTTGAAGAGCCTGGCAAAGAGTTCAAGGTGTTGACCTTACCTCCAAATTCCTTAGATCTCAATCTGACTAAGTATCTATAGGATGTGCTCGACTAACAAGTCTGATCCATGGATGGACCACCTTGCAACTTATCTTTATTGTTGGTCACAGTAGATGGGTCAGGAAGGGCATTTGACATAAAACCTGTGCCAAGTTATGTGGAAAGGGTGATCCACTGTGACAAACCCTAACAGAAAAAGCAGAAAGACCAACAACAATAAGTACACCTTCAAGACCATTTGAAAGAGTACTTTTTAGAAGCTTTATCAAAACTGGGTATGCTTCATGGGTCTGCTCTTCCAAACAAGCATCATGCGGTAAAGAGAGAAATATGATTGTTATAAAAATCAAGTAGGAAACAATCATACCTGATATAAAAAATACATTTTTGTGATTTGCCTCTAGTGTTGACTTTATTGTTATTGCATTGTTCTACTGTCATGTGAGTATCCAAATCTATGGTCTATTTCATTGTTCCACTTTGATGTGAGCATCAACATCCACAATGTAAGGATGGATAATCCTCAAGGTTTGTTTTAGAAGCATAGAAGGTGGAGGCCTTTAAATATTACATCTTTGTTGTGAGTGCATACATGGAGTATGAACTTGTTTGGCTTCATATCTTCATTAATAAATTAACATGTTGTACAGTGCTATGGACTGTGGGGGAGCTACACAAAACGTCTGCTGGTTACATCCAACTGTTACAGAGCATCTCTCATTACCATACAGATAACTGATAAACTACAGATAATTTAGGTTATGAAAATATCCGCTGTCCTGTGTTACCACTTGGATTGAAAGCCCGAAAGTGCTTGTAGAGAAAAGTAAAAATAAGGCTTACTTTATAAACCTGGAAGTCTAATCCTATGTTCTGAAAATTATAACATTTGCTTATAAAATGTGCTATGCTGTTCAATGCCTCCATCTCTATCAGAGAGAAGACTGTAGAACGTTAAAGCCTTCACTTTACTGTATGTATCATAACCTGGTACATCTACTGAGAAATGATCAGACTGAACGGTAGATTACATTACCTGGTACTGTATATTAATCAAGGCAGCATGGTGGCTAAGTGGTTAGCATTGCACCTCCAGGGTGTTAATTTGTTTCCCGCCTTGGGGACTGTGTTCATGGCGTTTGCATGTTCTCCCAGTGCTTTATGGGTTTCCTCCAGGAACTCTGGTTTCCTTCCACAGTTCAAAGACATGCGGATTAGGCTAATTGGCATTACCAAATTGCCTAGTGTGTGTGTTTGTATATACATATACATTTTAAAGTGTGTGTGTGCGTGTGCTGCAATTTATTGGCACCCTATCCAGTGTATCAATTTGAAATAGCCTTCCAGACAGTGTTTGGGGCTCAGACACAATCTACCAGTTTAAAAGTAGAATCAAGACGCATCTCTTTAATCTGGCATACACATAATGCATCTCATAACCTCGTACTCCAATACATCTAAATGCACACTCTCATCTAGTGCTATCCAGGTGTACCCTGCCTTGTGCCCTAAGTCTCCTGGAAAAGGCTCCAGGCCCCCCACGACCCTGTATACAGGATAACGTGGTAAGATGAGTAAGTGAGAGTGAGTGTATGTTAATCAAATGGGAGTATTACTCCCCAGCAACCAGCCACTGAAGGGGAAACAATACGTATCAGCTCTTCCAAGCAAAGTGCCAGCGGAATTTTCTGATCATAGGCATCTCTGATCATTCATGCTCAGTCTGCACAAAAGACAAGGTATAAGAAAGTTCCTTTGTCTGTCCCCAATATTCATGGTCCCATCTGTAGTGGCCTTTGTTACTGACCCACCTGCTTTCCAAAACCACACTTTTATTCTGGTCATCACTGACCATTCCCCCCAAGTCATTCTTTTGCCAGTTCTGCCTATTTAGGTATTTTGGAATTCCAATAAATATTGTTTTGGGAATACCAAGCTTGGATCACCTTCATTGAGAAGTTGTGTTTTTCAGCAAGTTAAACATTTGCAGATGAGCCCCAATCGAATGGTGTGATAATCAGGACATAAACTTTTCTTATTTCTCTTATGTGCTAACAGTCAAAAGCACAGTTCAATTTATGATCCACTGTAGATCCCAAAAAAAAGATAAGATCTTTATCATATCAGAAAAATATTTTTCGGGTACATTTAAATGTGTTTTTATGCATACATTTTTAGGAAATTCAATCACATTTTATTGTATTTTCTTTTTTTAGAATATAAAAAAAAATCATTAAAAATCAATGAGTCTCAAAGCTCATTTTAAACGCTCTCCATGGTCAAACAAAAAGTGTATGACTTGAATATTAGATGTCATTACCACTTTTAACAAAGCTTTGCACAGACATGTCTGAAGGCTTTCTCAACCTAATTATATAAAGCCTTTTGAGACCTTGATGAGACATTCATTTCAAAGATGAAATATCCAGTCGTCATGATTGCACTACAGTTTAAAAAAAAAATTAAAAAAAAACTCACAAGGACCCTGGGCCCCACAGTACTTAGATATGAATCTGATTCACTCATACCTTGTGCTCACACCTGCAGGGGCTGAACATAGTGTTGTACATACTGGTGCATTAGCAGCAGGATGCTAAGCAGTGGCACTGGAGTGATTAAGTGTGAGCAGAGTGACTCTGTGACAGAGTGAGAGGAAGGCAGAGAAAAACTGATGGATAAGTTGCATGTGAGCCTTCTCATGTTACTAAAACAGTGGGGTGTCACTCAGGCAAATAGCTCCAGCATGAGCTAATGGAGAGCTAGCAGCGATTCAGAAGCTTAATCATGCCTGATTGTGCTTATCCAGACACTTTTAAATGAGGACAGCTTGTCTCTCTTCTTGCATTTCTCAGTCTTGCTTACTTACAAGCCCATTTCCAGTAAAAGCATTGAGTTATGACACAGGGTGTCAGCCTGCATGCTTTAATGAGCCAGGTCTGTCTACTGGAGCTTTTTTAACTGGCAGCCTGGTGTGGAGATAGTCTGCATATTTTTGCAGAAATACAACACAAGGTGCTGCAAAGGGTCAGTGTATTTTTCCCCAAATAATTTCTTGAAAATAAAATAATATAATTATTTTGGGCAGCACGGTAGCATAGTGGTTACCACTATGACCTCGCACCGCCAGGGTCTGGGGTTTGAGTCCCACCTGTATATCAGTGTGCCCCTCCGGGGGCTCTGGTTTTCTTCAGAGGTTAATAAATTAGGTTAATTGGTGTTTGGAAAAATTGCCCATAATGTGTGTGCGTGTGTATGTGTGTTTTTGTGCATGATTGCCCTGTGATGGACTTGCACACTCTCCATGGTGTGTCCTGCCTTGTGCAGTCCCATGGGATAGACTCCAGTTTATCCCATTCACAGCAATTAATGATATTTGTTTTATTACCCAAGGCTCCGTATTCTAATTGAATTTAGAAATACAATGGTAAGTTTAATTTTAACACCTGGTAAATATGGGTCCTACATGCATAGGACAAAGTAATATAAAAGACTTATATACTAGTCTTATATATATATATAGAATTAGTCTTTTATTTTATATCAGTCTATTTATATTACATATACATTTTAAATTTTATCTAGACATTACCTTTCAATCGTAGGCCCAAATGTAATCTGTTCACATCTGTGTCCATTTAATAAACATCACAGAACTATTCAGGCCTCTTGACTAACTCAATTCTGCTCATATACAGTACTGTAAACACAAGTGCAGGCTATATAAGGTTTAGTAGATTGACTGCATGCTTGGGATGACT
The DNA here is from genome assembly GCA_028565275.1 of Leiocassis micropogon. Classification (NCBI taxonomy): domain Eukaryota; kingdom Metazoa; phylum Chordata; class Actinopteri; order Siluriformes; family Bagridae; genus Leiocassis; species Leiocassis micropogon. Next base: position 8,161,547 of record JAOVVA010000027.1, on the reverse strand, counting down.
TTAAAACCCACCTCACATCTCAGTGTGGTTCTTTAGGTGAAGTCCCTACTCTTTAGTGCTGTCTGCTGCTTTCATCCTAATGTGAATAACATGCATACTTTCAAGTGGTCTCAATAATCACAACATTGCACAGAGAGAACTAAAATCTTAGCAGGAGAAACCACTAATGTGGCCTTGGAAAGAAAAACATAATACTGGAAACCATTAACAAAAAGGAATGATAAATGAATGAGTGATTGCTTACAGTTAGAGAAACATAAACAGAAGAAAAGCTTGTTCAGTGTCACTCCTTCACACCACATGCATGCGGCATGTGTTACTAATGTGGAACTGTTTTGATATTCTAGTCATATTACTGTACCGCAGAGAATGATTTCTGAATGAAAGGGTAAGAGTTTTGCAGCAGGTGTAATTTGCCATATGAGAAGCTTTAGCAACAGTCCTCTGTAATAAAAAGCAAATGTAATACTGTGGGTTTGAATAGTGTATCATTGTGCATTGTGGTTACACTGCACTGCCCATTAAACTCTGGCTTTTTTTTTTTTTTTTTTTTTTTTACAGAACAGACATTTGGAAAGTGAACTTCAGGCAGTGAAGTTTGTTTGAAATAGGCTGCCAAACTAAGAGACCTTTACCTAGTCTATTGGGTCAGACGTTATCTTCAGGGGTGATATTCAACCAGCTCCCCAAGCCTGTGGAATCTCCTGTAATAGTCACAAAGAAGACAACTTTTTCCAAATTGGGCCAAATAGTGACTCACAGTCTCTATCAACTATTAACAAACCCAAAGATATAGTCCTATCCAGGCAAAAGAAAATTAAGTTATTTTAAACATGTATATGAAAGTGATTATTAAAGATATAGGAGTGACCACAAGGGACCAGCAAATAAAATCAATTTAAAATCAAATACAAATTGTAAATATTACTGGAAAAAATTAAATAATAAGAACAAATTGATGATGGATACGAAAATTAACTACTCATCCATCAATTAACACTTGATGGCTATATTATTCAAAATATTGGTCAGATTGTTTTGAGAATTTAAATTCTGTATTGATTATTCTACATAATTTATTGTATTAAATAACCATACAGGTATTTACATTTGTATTTGTATATGAAGCCGTGCTTCACTGATTAGTTTTCAGATACAAACATACTGTAAGTTGCCACACTTTCAGCCAAAACATGATATTGGTGCTTAAAGGTGTCTCACCTACAGTACACTGTAAAAACTCCCACTAGATAACTGTTGAATGAATTAATATTGTACTGTTGGCCCAACTTCAACAAGTAATAACAGGTAACATTGTGTACTTGAAAACTTTAAAGACACAGACTAAATGTACCTTCCCTTAGATGCAATCATGTGATTTTATAAATTGAGAAATTGGGTATGTGAAAAACCCAGAAGTGTTTAACAGTTAAGGAGTAGTGACACTTCAGTACTTGGTAAGTTAAGGGATATTATCATAAAAATTGCCGTTAGTTTGGCTTCAAAGTCGCTAATGCTCATCTATGAGTGTTATATCTGTTAACTGTGTGGTCTGAAAACCACATTTCTGTTTAATTTATGTAGTTTCACCTTAGAATGAAAGAAAAACCCTTAAAAATATTAAACCCTTTTAAATATGAAACAATATGCACCCTTAACCCATCATTAGAATTCCAGAACCAGTATTTTACACAATCTGGTAGTATAGCCTTATTCATATCTTTAATTTTTAACTAGATAAGTTTATAACTAGATATTCTATTTAATTTATTTATCTTTCTTTAACCAGAGCTCTGCTGTGGAGAATTGGGTCGACGGGGTGACTGTCTGCCTAGTCCTTGAGGGCCTGGGTGACTATGCAGCAGTTTTAGGAGTGATGTTTGGTCAGGACTGTGCTCTGTACACTGAATTTCAAAAGGACTGGACGTACACCTTTGAAGCCATTAAACATTTTTTTTATTGGACTTGGAAAGACCAAGCTCCCCTCGGATTTACATGTTAAGGAACTAATTTTTGTTGCCATGGACTTTTTTCAACTGACACATCGCGGAAAAAAGGATTTTATTGACATTTAAGCAAAACCTGTATTCACCTGCTTTATTCTGCATTCTCCTGTTTTAACTTAGTTTTGTAAAAAGATATATTTTTTTAAGTAATGCTTAAATTGCTGAGGTATTGTTAGGCCAACTTGTTTTTATAGTGGAACAATAATTTGAGTCAACTACATCAGTGGGCTACAATGGAAAACAACTAACTTTTTTTGTATATATATATTTTTTTGTCAACCCTAGAGAATCATAATTAATTGAGTCCACAATCAATACTACTTGAGCTGACTTAAATATTTGAATTTGAGATTTTAAACTGGGTACGCATTGTGTACATTAAACAGCAATGTAAAATATTTTTTGGGAAAGCAAATTTTTCTAAAAGTTTAGTGAACTTTACATTTTTTCTTATTTTTTCTTTTTACAGTGTAGTTGAAAAAGAATGCATTTTCAGATAGGATCATATAACACCATTTTTCATGATACATGATAGGTCCCAATCCATGCTTCAATTTGTGTAAATATGCATACACATTTATATTTTTAACAGATAAAAAGAATCTCATTTGCTAAATACATTTCATGCTCTTTTATGTAGTGTCCATCATTTTTTTGAATGCAACTCTCTTAGATCTTTGTTATTCAGATTAAACTTGGTCATTTAGATTTCACATAAACCTGAGAAAGTGTATTATTCTAAAATGCAAAATTGTGCAAAAGATATGGCGACATGAATTTGATATTGCTTTTTAAGCATTTACCAAAAACCAATTTAAGGAGCAATTTTTATAGATCATAGGCTTATAGAAGCTTACACAATTTTGGTATTAATACTCAATAAATAAGTATGAATAATTTGCATTTTAAATTATTATTGTTTAAAGTGAGAGAGTATAATGTTGAAAAATAGCCATTTTGGGGGGCACAAATAAAATTCTCTCTCCAAAACAGCTGAAGTTAGCAACTTCTTTTATGGATTTAAATTAGAATTTTTATATGCATATGGTTCAGAAGTAGCTTCTTTGGCACTCACATTTTCTGAACTCTGAAACTGAGTAGTTTTTTATGTAGAGCATATATAGTTTCATTTTGCTGAATGTGTGCTCACGGTCACTGGTAATGTGATTGGCCAAGTGTTTCAACCATACCATTTTCACAATAACAGAGTGACCTTATTAAATGAATTGAAATGTGTTTTAAAAAGAACAATAATTTATGTAAACATATCTTATACTGTGTAAGTGATAGCTTTCTGTATTTAAATAATTGGACATTATCAAACATAGGCCTTAGTATGGGCCCCCCAGGGTCATCGGTACTGATCTGTACCACCCATCCATCTGAAAAGACTTCCCCCCCAAAAAAGAAGACATAATTATTCTACAATGCTTCACCTAAAAAATAATTGATTCAACTACATAAACTCTATATGACAATTGATAAAAACCCACATTAGACTTAAGTCAGCCATCATAAACTTTGCTTTCATCATGTAAAGTATTATGCTTGTATTGCATGACAACAACTTGGAAAAAATGAGTAAATGCTATTCAAAATTAAATTTAAATACATTTAAATTACAAAAAAATATACATTACAATAATGAGGACTTCTCTGGATGTTTATATTAGTTGTTCATTATTTTAACTGTCGGCATGTCAACTTTTGGATCCTACTATACATATGTGCACAATTATAAAGTTACTAAAAAAAGGGGAGTGGGCGGTGATGGACATTTTATCACCTCCACATTTTGTCTTGTTGAACCATTCCTTTTTTTACTTTATGTCCATCTCCGTAGCTGTCCTCTCTTCCTAGCTGAATTTTTTCTTATATTTTACCTGCCATCATCCCAGGTGGCAGAGCTTCTGGAGTCCTTTCTGCTCATAATCTATTAGTGAAAGGGAGCAATGAGTGGCAGAGCTTGTCAGCCTAGCTCTCACTAATCTCCTTTCTGTCTTCTGGTCACACAATTACACACACACACACACACACACACACTGACTCTCTTCCCATCTGCTCCCATATACATTATTACCTGCAATGTCAGCCTGGTATGTTGTTCTAAAAAAGATTCTTTGTGCAATGGGACTTTGGGCAAATCAATTTAATCCTAATGTTCTATGTGCAACAACACGATCCATTTGAGGTTATATTTTACCAAAGCATCAATCCCCCTCAAAAAACATGATGTGCATCCATTACGTGAGATCTTAAACTCTGCATTCTATAACTTACACTTTGCAATGTGCGCCTAAAAGAACCCATTATACCAATGTCTCAATGCAGCCAGTAATCAGGAGAGAGAACATGCTAAGTGTATTTAATTATCTCCAAGTTGGTGATGCTGATTTGATTAAGGGGAAGCAAGTTTTTAATATTTCGGGTCACGATCAACTCAAGGCTAAAATGCTGATGCCCATTATAGAGTAAAAGTAAAATGTTGTCTGATGAAACCAGACACTCTTTAAAAAATCCATTGAGTATTATTTAAAATAAATATAGAACAGAAATACACTATATTGCCAAAGATATTCACTTACCCATCCAAATCATTGAATTCAGGTGTTTCAATCACTGCCATGGTTACAGGTGTATAAAATCAAGCACCTAGGCATGCAGACAGCTTCTACAAATATTTGTGAAAGAATGGGTCGGAGCTCTTAAAAGCTCAGTGAATTCCAGCGTGGTACCGTGATAGGATGCCACCTTGTTTATTTATTTAATCAGTTATTTGGCTTCTTCAATACATATCTGTCCACAAGTGGCGGAACTATCCTGACCTGGTGATCAACAGTTAAGGACTGAGAGTTAGTGTAATTAACAGGTTGAAAGTGTTTTTATATTCTTACCAGGGTGGTTACAAGTCCTGTACATCTTGTAAGTTTCTCTTTATGTCAAAACTGAATCCTTTGTTCCACACACTAAGTCGAGCACTTGGTGTGGGATTAGTGATTATTAGAACACTGTAAAGTTCCACTGCTGTTATGCCTTCCATCACCACTCGTGGAACATCTCTCATCCAATTAAATTACCTGATCGGAATTAACTGTTCTACAATTGATGATTCAGTTAGGCTGCTATGATTTAACATGATTTACGCTTAAAATTTCAGGTTAAAAGCAATCTATTAACTCAACTGAAGAAAAGCCAAATAAAGAATTTGGAGTGGCCTAGTCAAAGTCCTGACCTGAATCCAATTGAGATGCTGTGGCATGACCTTAAAAAGGCGGTTCATGCTCAAAAACCCTACAATATGGCTGAATTACAACATTTCTGCAAAGATGCGTGGGCCAAAATTCCTCTACAGCGCTGTAATAAACTCATTGCAAGTTAACGCTTGATTGCAGTTGTTGCTGCCAAGGGTGGCCCAACCAGTTATTTGGTTTAGGGGGCAAACACTTTTTCACACAGGGCTATGTAGTTTTGGATTTTGTTTTCCCTTAATAAAAAAAAAACCTTCAAAAAGTGCATGATGTGTTTACTTGTGTTATTTTTGACTAATATTTAAATTTGTTTGATGATCTGAAACATTAAAGTGTGACAAACATGCAAATAAGAAATAGGAATCAGTAAGGGAGCAAACACTTTTTCACACCTCTGTACAGCATATGTGAGTGTTATACTGTAAAAGACTGCACAAAGACTGCATCAAGTAATATTTAAACCAACACAAAATTGACATATAGGTACTGATGTAATCATGTAACACCTTTAATTCAACCTGTGCACAACAGTAACAGAGTTAATTCTCATTCTAAAATAATATTAACTTTGTTACCTATGTTGCTTATGATGACACCATGACAAAATCATCAATAAAGCAAAACTAGAAAATGCATTTCACCCGAGTAGAGTAATATGTACTCCTAATAGCCATTTTTGCCCCTCTTTGTTTTAATGGTAGTAAAATACATGTTGAGGTGTTTAACAGCATCATTTGTTCATTAGTATTTGACAGTTAGCATTATTTGAACTAACTGACTAGCTGCTGTTCTGCATTCTGCTCAATGTTATTATGAAGTCAAACTTCCAATATACTTGGTCATAGCTGGAAAAATAATCATTTGATCACCCGTAGATTTTTTAAGTTTGCCCACTTACAAACAAATGAAAGGTCTAATTTTATCATAAGTTGATTTTAAAGGATATCATCACCATTTTGTGAATGCTTTTGTTTGTTCGAATTACTCGGTTGAAACTGATTGTTGTATAGTAAAGTATTGTATAGTATAATGTAATATAATATAATATAATATTTTTTTTATGTTGTAAGACAATATAAAAAAGATAACATCATGGTTGCACCGTATGGTTTTATTTCTGACTCACAGAGAAGGCAATTGCACATGTGTAATCACTCAGGCAGCTATCAGGGTAATGTTTTCTGACTTCTGATGGTGGCAGGGGTGCTGAGTGTTGTGCTGGTGAACAGCAGAATAATGATTTGCGGGGTAATATGTCTGCGGAGACGCTGATTCTAGCTGGTGTAACAACAGAGTACCTGTGTAACAGCCAGGATATGGCACTCTAAATGGCAATAATCATATTCAGCCAAATTGTGCATGTGTTAGTGTTATAACTTGGCTTTCAGGTACTTGAATGCCAAAGAGAGCAAAAGCTAAATGTTAAAATGCTAACATTAGCCATGTAGACAAGAAGCTCCAAAATTAGCTGCTATAAAAATCTGACTAACATTTTTGTCACTCAGGGTATGTGAAATCTAATAATGATTAATAACAACAAGCCAAATTACATGTAATAAGGTGCTATATTGGGTTTTAGATGTTTGAAGAGCCAAGTGAGTAAACCTAAATGCTAAAATGCTAATACAGTACCAGCTGGTCTTTTTACAGAGCTCTGTAGCTTGCCACTCTAACATATATAATAATAGCCAAACATAAAAAAAACAATCAGCACCTGTTGGGGAAAGATGTTTATGACCTACGTTAGAAAGCTAAGAAAAAGACAGGTGAATAAAATACAATATAAGGTGGTTAGTTAAAAAAAAAACCTCATCAAATTCTTTATAAGAAGTTTGTGCTGGGTCAAATATAAAGCATAATTGCAATAATAGTGTCACTTGGTCCATAGAGAGAGCTACACAGTTCAAGATGAACATTGTAACTCTATCTTACTTAACTGGTTTTGCTGTCTTTGGGAGTCATGATGAACATCACAATAAAGTTTAAAGGAAAATGTTTGGTACATGCTTGGATTTAATGTGATGTCTACTAAATATGAATGAAACATTGTTTTTTATGCTGGATGTGTAATGTTTATTATTTTCCCAGAGCTTTTGGCACAGAAACCATCTTCAGAAGCAGCTGAGTTTATGCTTGTTCTTTTCACAATCATTAGCCGTGTGAAGATCTAAGTCTTATTTAAGTCTAATCTAAAAAGGGAAGAGGAAACAACCCAACAACCAATCATCATTTCTTTTGTTTATCATAAGGAAATGTAATTTGAACATGATTGTATGCTTTATTACAGTGTTATGGCGTAAAAAGAAAATACAGACAAATAATTAAAATGCTTTAATTGGGCTGTTATAGATTTTTTTTTAAATCCTTTCTGCACACACACACAAAAAGAGAGCGCGAGAGATCCAAACAAATTACCTTCCAATTATTATCAACATTCATAATCCAATTCTGAAATGAATTCATATGAATTCTCATTTCCATTTCTTCCTAGGTGTCTTTAATTTGATTTGTTACAAACTGTTCATACACAGAAATATTACAGCTTTTTGAATGCTGATTGTTATGCAAAAAAGCACTTCATGAAAGTCTACATCCTGCATGTCACACAGACCAAGCTAGAATTTGTTAAAAGAAACATTTAATGCTTTCCAGAACACAACAACCTACAAAGCATTGGTTTGAAATGTTTAACAGAAAAGACAGACCTCATCAATGCAGTTGAGTTCGTAATGTAATTTTTTCCACACATGCACACACATGCACACTCACAAGCTGGGCTGCCTTATGGAAGACTGAAATGCAGAACCTTCGATAGGATGTGGGACTTTGCAGATGTATGAATGATGTAACCTGGTTCGGGCATGAGCTTCATGCAAGGACACATTGCAGATCGTTTCTGTATCACTTCAGTTTGGATAGGGGCCATTAGCAAAAGCTTAATGAGCAAAAACTGGGACAGAGTCATGGTACAGGCTTTTCATTCTTTTTTTTATTATTATTTTTGCATTGAATTCTATTTGGAACCTGTGGTGTTAAAACTCTTTCTGTTTCAGCTTTTTACACAAATACAGTGAAAACATCAAGAGACCTATCTCATACTGTATATCAAGCACTTACAAAGCAACATTTCTGTCTGTTCTGTCTGTCTGTTATTTAAAAGCATTCAACGCTATGAAATATTTGGAATATTCCACAAGTTCCTTATTCAACTGGAATGTGTACCATCTGAATTTCCTGATGATCATTATGAAATCAAAAAGCAAGTAAAAATAAATTAAACAAAACTTTTGAAGATTATTAAATATAACATTTAAGTAGAAGGTCCCTAATGTCTTTCGCATTTATCATTAATGATAATTGTCTGTAAAAAACATTTTTTTTCCCCTCACATTCTCTTTTTCTCATTTCCTTTTAATGTAATTATATCACTTTGAATTCATTTAGATTATTCAGGTATGCATTGAAATTGCATTAAATAGCACAATAAGAGATCCAATATTTTTTTATTGGCTTTCACATCAATGCCAGAATCAGTGTTACATGCAATCCCCAAAATGCATTGCACCCTACAAAAATTACCACGGTAAACCAAAATACATTCCAATAATGCTTTCAATAACAGGAGTCCTCAAAAATGCTTGCCAACATTCAGCATCCAATTAATCATGTTGAATGGTTTGTTTGCCAAAAGAACAAGAAGGAAAGAGCTTTAGACATAGCGTGTCATATAAATGGCAGTGGAAGGGAAGTGGACTGTAGTTATAATATTAGTTATATGTGGGCTATAGTAACATCTTTCCTGATTCATGTTGCATACTTAACACATGGTACTTTACTTGGTATATAGGATTGTGTGACTTAGTAACTATATTTTAAGGGATTTTTATTTTTTTTATTATTATTATTATTATTATTATTATTATTAATTTTATTATTTGCTGTTGTGTTTGGCGCTTAAGGGCAAAATAAAAGGTCTAAATTACAGATAAGATAAAGGTCCCTACATAGTGTGCATGGGATCCATTTGACAGCGCTGAAATATTTCAGGGAAAAGTTAATTCCTTTAATCTCAGTAATAATTTAATTGAGGTAGGTTTTGTTCAGAAAATGGGAGTCATTTTAATATTTTAAAAGTGAAGGCTTATTATAAATCAATTATGAGAACATTTTTATACTAAGCTTATGGAACCTGTGGTGTTGAATACTAATCCAAATAGCATTTTTCAGTTTTTCATTTTCTTTGAAACACCTGCTGACAGTCACATCACTGCCTAAATCACAGCCTGTCTCAGTTGAGAACTGCAACTTCCAGAATTCTTAGCAAACTGCAAACATGGCCATGACAAACTACAACTCCCAGGACAGCGCTACACCTTCAAGACATCACTCCCCAGAGGCATTCCCCACCAAGAACTTTCATAATCATTTTCGAAGAAGTCACATAGTTGCTGTTACATGAATATTTTTATTCTGGTATTTAGATTTTTTTCTACTAAAGCAATAGCACATGCTTTAGTCTGAGAAGGGGGCAGACAATGAAGGAGTCTTTGGAATTTGATTAAGAAGCTCATGATTTTTCTGTATTTTTTTTCTTCTTTTTTTTAATATGATTGGCAAAAGATGGCTGAAAATAGAATACCTTGGCAATCCACAGATTTTTTCAGGAAATTGTCTTATAATTGCCCTGTGGCACGAGACACAATTTAAAATCGACTGGACCATGGATGAGTGCCAAACACATCACTTTTAAAAACACACCGTTCCTACTTTTGCTTCCCTACTTCTCCAGCAGGTTTTCTGGTAGATGTCATACAACCTGATTATTTGCCATGCAACTGGTAACAGCAAATCAATATCGTGTCCTCAGATTTGGTAAGTAAATAATACAACAATTAATTATATGGCGGTCTCCAGTTATTCATTTCCATATAGGAAGTGCCAGTTCTGGTATAGTTATTTGGTTTTAATGCATTTGTATGTATTAAAATGTTTTAATGAAAGTACTCTTTCCTTAAAAGTACACAAAATTAATATCAACCTGCTGAGCCATGAAGTCCTGAACACATGAACACTGGAGGTAATGTACAGTATGTTACTGACAATGCATTTACAATTCAGTGTGCACTTTGCCAAACCAGAGTATTCATTTATAAAACAATTAGCATTTTTCTTCCCTACATCAATTTGAGAAGGATTTTGCAAGCATTCCTCCTGAGCATTCTGTGTTTAGCATTTAGATAGGTATTCCGAATCTAATTTTCAGAAAGAAAGTACGAGTGTTATGCTTTCACAGGAATTTTTCCTCACCATCTTAAACAGCTCACCATACACCGCTTAGAGCTGGTATTTTATGTTAATTCTGTGGGCATGTTACAGCAACACTCTTAGATATGCCCTCTCAGGCAAAAACTATGAACTGCATATTATACCAGCTAGATGCAGAAATGCTACTGGACTAACTATTATCTAAACATCATCCATTAGGTATATCTTATACAGTAGATGTTCCACCAAGCTTAAATATTTAAACATAAACAATATACCATAAATTACAAATATAATACTCATCAAATAAGTAATCAAAATGTACGAGGAGGAGGGGTAAAGCCTGGATTGGGTGCCAATCCATCTCAGGGCACACAAGCACACACAATGACGCGGACAATTTGGAAATGGCAGTTAACTTACTCTGCATGTACTGGACTGTGGGAAGTAACTGGAGTACCAGGCAGAAACCCACCAAGCACAATGAGAACATGCTTACATTATCTGATGAGATAACAATTTTTTCAACTTTTGAAACCCAGGAGCCATGGTTAGCATGATGTAAATGCTAACCAGAGAACATACCACAATATAAACAGGAACATAAACAAAAATGGAAAAGGTACAAGGCAAGAAAAAAGGCTTTGAGAACCCAGAATGGAATTACATACTGTAACTAATGAAATCTCAACTCAAAACAACAATGAAACAATGAAACAATGAAACTGAGTGTGAAGTATGAGACTATGAGCAATAACATCAAATAGAGTGTTGATCTTCAATCAAATTTCCCCCTCCAGGAGAAAGCCCAGACACACTATTCACACATATCTCAAGTCTCTTTAATGTCTTTGTACTTGTCTTTTAGTAGTAGTTTGCGTGTGTAGTCTGGTTTGTATGCATGTTTAAAATTTTTGAAAAACAAGGTTTTAGAAAGATAACTATATTATATTTTATTTTTTAATAACATCCAATGTCATATTCACATATCAGCACCCAAAAAACTTTCAAAGCACTCCATTGCAGCCTCCATTCATTGTAGAAGATGGATATAAAGGCGCACAGGAAACAAATAACTTGAAAAAGATACATGACCCCAACAAATCCTGATCAAATCATAGACATTCACAAGGGATTAATATTATCACAGGACCTCGGTGGTCAGCAAAATATGGTAGGTCATCTGCAGGGGAACTTTACCAATTACAGACATTGCCGATTTGCACGGGATTAAAATCACAGACAACTGCTGCAATTATTACAAATGACTAAAGGTCCCCAGATAATACTAATCCCATGTGAATAGGGCTCAAGTCATTTTAAATACCAAGCTTGTATGGGGTTAAGGTTTTATGGAAAAATAGAAGAAAAGTAAAATTAACACTGTAAAAGATAAATAATATACACATTGGACAGAACTAATATTTAACATTTAACTTAAATACTTTAATGGATCTAACCAATTTATCAAAAAAAAAAAAATACTTAAAAAATTTACATAAAGTTAGCGAATTCTTCATGTTGGTTCTTTCTTCATATACAATATACTTTGCTCACTTTTGCTCCTCCACAGACAAGGGTTCAATTTCTGGTTCAGGTCTGCATGCATGGAGTTTACTTGTTCTCCCTGCGCTTTGTGGGTTTCTGCCAGGTACTCTGGTTACTCCCCACAGTCCAAAGACATACAGTTATTTTATGAGAAATGTAGAAATTAATAGATTTTCAAGATATTTCAAAGGCTAGCAACTGTCCTGTCACCCACCTGCTAATTAACATTATTAATATTCTTCTCACTTTTAAAATTTTTGATAACGCACTTTAGTAATGAATAAAGAACTACTGCTGTCGTTGTGTAAGAATGAGTATTTGTCTTTTGTTTGCGTACATAAAACTGAAAAATCCTGTTATTTTCTTTCTTCTGGCATTAACTGTTGATGATTTAACAATGTGATAAAGCCTGTCCTCGTTAACAAGAACAAAAGGGTGCCATGCAAAATCTTGGTCTGATATGTTATTGCCAGCAGATTTTACTCTTGCTAAGTCAACAAACAGAGCTCCTGGGTCTCTTGATTCAAATCCTCTAGTTCCAGGACTGATAACAATATACAAATTAGGTTTCTTGTCAAATGTTCATACCTTGATATTTATGGATAGTTCATAGCCATGCAAATCTAAAAGTCAATTTTCTTCTTCTGCAACAGTTACAACTGCCAGTCTAACCTTCTCTCTACTGGAAAGATGGCAACCAGTTTTGGATTTAGTTTTATGGAAGCAAGACCTGAATAATTCTGGAGCTCAACCATTACAGTGACTGGTAAACAGTTTTAGATGTTTCCCCATTCAGATAAAACTGAAGAGACCAACATTTACACATACATCAATTAGAAGCATAACTTGATCATGAAAATTGGACATAAAAACCATGACCAACAGCATTTAACTTTTATAAAAAAAATCTATTTAAAGTTTTATTTTATGATGAGCCCATTTATTTTATTATGAGAAATACAAAGAGACCTTTCTCAGACATGTCGGCCAGCAATTTATCACCATGAGATATGACTGGTCTCAGTTTTGGCTATTTTACACTCCATAGAAACAACTTAACAGCAAAATATTTTTAGACTTTTATTCATTTTGGAAAATTCTCTCTCTTTTTTTACACAGGCTGTCTTTATCAAACCATTTAATTTAAAAACCTTCCATGTTTCATGAAAACCACATTACAGACGTATTTTCAAGAAAAAGCTTGACAAAGACATGTGATACACCAATTGCATTGTTGTTGATGAGTCAATGAAGGACAACTCCCTGCTGTGCAAAATAGCGGCTCCTGTGAGTGAACTAAATGTGATTGAGAGATCTTTGAAGAATGAACAAGGACATTAACACTCTGTTACTGCCATTGCAGTCACCCTCACATCCACAAACTACAAGTATGAGTTGCTTAAAGTCTGTGATATGTTCTGTTAAATAAAGGAGCATTGTGCAATAGTAATGTTCTTCAAGATGCCAGGCTGCTCGCATATAGCTTGTAACAACAGGAACCTTTCCAGTCTGATTAAAGAAACTATAAAATGACCAGCTATCTTTACTACTCCTTTTAAGATACAGTATTAATCGAGAGCAATGGTTTTGTTACAGCAATCCTATTATAATCTTGCAGTAATAGCCAAGACCTCACTCAGCTAATGCTTTGCAAACTGTAACTAAATCTGTATATGTGTCTCATCATATCAAGTCAGGTACAGTATTAAATCACACAGTTTATTTTTACATACTGTAACTTGGTTTAAAAATGGAGCATACTGAACGAGGAATCTAAAAATATGCATAAATAACACAGAAAATGTGAATTAATACCTGATTTGATTTTGGTGTCACATATGAGACTTCTAGAGCATTTCTCTTTTGGCAGAATCCCATTAAAAGCTTAGTATAAAGAGATTTTGCTTTTGTGCCAGTCGACTCATCAGCACATTTAACTCATTGAAAGACTGAAAAGGTCAACAATTTCTCCAGTAGGATGATTACATTTACATGCATAGCATATCCAGACACTTTCAGTGTCAAAAATATATTCTATTGAGGGATTATCAGGGTTACTTTTTGAAATAATCAGAGATATAAACTCATTTGCACCCCAACCTTGTGTCTGAAATATTTTAATGTTAAAAAAAGCATAGGGGGATTTCTGGCCATCTCAAGTCTCAATGAACCTTGTTTCTTTTACCATTGCAGGTGCATCTCTTAATTGTTTTCCTTGAGAGGATTTCCAAACTCCATTTAACACTATCTTATTCTATGCATTATTGAATCTAGACAATGATCATAACTGTTATGAATATTGAAACAATGAGTAAAAAGAAGACAATCCTCTAATAAAGATTATTGTGATGAACATGTGTCAATAACTACTTAAAAAGCTAGATGACTTTTTTTCTTCAGGTGATAAGGGAGCAGCAACTTCTAAAGGAGGCCATTTTTGACAGTTTTTAGTAATTCTTCACTGTTGGATGGGAAGCTGTCAAACCAAAAATAAAGCAGTCTATTCAGATAATCGTCCAGTAAGTCTACATCTGATAGACCCTCCTCTATGGCTTTATTAGCCAAATTATGGGTTTTCATAGCAGATATCCAGAAAAGACCATTCCAGTTACCTTCTGTATCTCTCTAGATTTTGAGAATGATGAGAAATGAGAATGAGACTTATTTTGCCCTCTGTGCCCAGTATTTGCACAACCCCCATAATGATGTCCTTTTTTCATTTTGTTGAAGGAACTGTTCTCATTTTAACTTTTTCCCTAAAATTTTAACCTGTTTTCCCCCTAACCTTTATAAATGAAAATCTATTTTCAGGTTTCCTTTTCCCCATCACTATGTAAGGTATAACAAACTAGATGTATGGGTGGTGTGCAAATTTTCTATCATCATATTAAAGAAAATGCCAATCGCTTATAGAAGAAAAGGTTCTTAAAGGCTTCATCTAAAAAGTCTCTTTTAATTTAAACATCTCTTTCCTACTAAATTTTGATTTTCCCCAACAACATAATTAATAATGTCTGTTAGGTTTTTTTTTTATTCCAAATATCAATTTGTTCATTGAGGTAAAAAGACATTTGAGTATGTGTGAATACTTGTGACTAGTGTCTGTGATATGACTAGTGTCTGACTTATATTTATGAATATGTATGTTTATAAATCTAAATATAAAATGTAAGATTTCCATATTTTTGATACTTTTGAACCCTGGTATCTTTATGATTAGACATTGTAACATAAAATTAAATTAAACTATCTGATTGTGAAGTTTTTCTTATTATATATTTTAGCAGTATACATGTCTTTATTCGTATTTTTATCAGATGGTGATATATTTTTTTAAATTCTGTGATTAAATTCCGTTTTGGTTATAGCAATCTTTATGTTCATTTTCTTTTAGCAGCTTATTATTTTTATTGACATCAGTTTTATTCAAGTTAGTCAATACTTGTAAATACTCAAATAAATTCAGACAAAAGTATTTCAATTTCGAGAATGCTAGAATCTGAGCTAAATCTCAGGCCAGGTGGAAATGGCGGATACTTTCCTTAAGGATCCATCCTTACTCCATTCTGGTCTATGATGTAACCGAGGAACTTGAATGATGTCTGGTGTAAGGAACACTTTTCTGCTTTAAGGAAGAGTTGGAATTCGTGTAGCCGCTGGAGTACCCTCATAACACGTTGCCCATGTTCTGTCTCGGATCTGGAAAATATTAAAATATCATTAATGTAGACGATGACAAACTGGTGTCAGAAGTCTCTGAGGATCTCGTGCATGAAATTTTGGAAGACGGCTGGGGCGTTGAAAAGGCCGTCACCAAGTATTCGTAATGTCCTGTAGGTGTTATGAAAGCCATCTTCCATCCGTCTCCCTTTCTGATCTGGATCAAATTGTATGCGTTGCGGAGATCCATCTTGGTGAAAATGGTGGCCTCTCGGAGACATTCTAAGGCCGCTGGGACCATGGGTAACGGATAACGGAATACAAGCGGAGACTCTGGGTCAGCCCTCTCTGTCGTTTGGCCATGGAGATACGTCCCCTGTGTCATGAACTAACCCGGGATGACCAGAAGACTTCGCGATTAGCGGTTAGCCCTTTGTAGCGTGGATGGTAAACCCAAACGCAGGAGCAAGCGAGTAGGCAGGATAACCACGCGAATTAGTCTAAGGACTCTCACAGAAGGGGAGCAAGGGAAAAACACAAATTTAATTTAATTTTAATTTTAATCATAGGAGAAGTGGTGAAGGGTTTCAGCTGAGATGTGTGGATAACCGGATGGATTCGGAGCGCTGCAGGCAGCTGGAGCCGGTAGGTGACAGGGTTGATGCGGAGTGTGATGCAGTAAGGACCGATGAACCGGGGTGATAACTTCTTGGACTCTGTGTGGAGATGCAGATTTTTTGTGGTCAGCCATACTTTGTCATCTACGTTATACATTCCTCCCGGTGGGTGTCAACGGCAATGTTGGGTGGTGTAGCGGTTGTTAGCCCGTCGGATGGCTTAATTGGCTTGTATCCACAGCCGCCGACACCTGCGAACCAACTGTTGGGCCGACGGTACATCAACCTCCGGTTCTTGATGTTCGAACATCGAAGGCTGGAAACCGTGGCATACCTCAAATGGGCTGAGATTTGTGGCAGATGACACATGAAGGTTATGAGATAACTCAGCCCATATGAGATAGCGGGCCCAGGAGTGCTGACGATCGGCGACAAAAGCCGGCAGCCGACACGAGCCGGCAGGCCCGTGATGAAGTCGACGGCCAGTGTCGCCATTCCTTCAATGCCCACTTTATGGACAACAGCTCGCGGTCCCCTACCCCGTATCGCTGTTGAGTGGGATAAAATTTTTTGGAGAAGAAGCCACAGGGGTGTAGCTCCTGGTCTGGACCTCGCTGGGAGAGAACAGCTCCGGCGCCCACATCCGAAGCGTCCACCTCCACAACGAATGGTTTATTGGCGTCTGGATGGATGAAGATTGGAGCTGTGGTGAAATGATGACATAGTTCGTGGAAGACGGAGATGGCAGTGGAGTTGTGGTTGAAGTGATGAGATGATGGGCGTGTCAGGGCAGTTAGGGGTGCCGCAACTGTACTGTAGTCCCGGATGAAGCGACGATAGAAATTCGCAAACCCGAGGAACCATTGAAGCTGCTTAAGGGGTCTTGGGTAGGGGACAATGACGCACAGCTTCTAGTTTCTGCGGTTCCATGGCCACACCCAGGGGCGAGATGACAAAGCCCAGGAACGTGGTGGAGCGCTCGTGAAAAGCGCGCTTCTCCAACTTACAATACAGTTGATTGGCAAGCAATCTCTTAAGGACCGCCCTGACGTGGGTATGTTCTTCAACTGTTCGTGAGTAGATTAGTATGTCGTACAGGTAGGCAAATGCCCACAGCCCCAACATGTCCCGAAGGACATAATTTATGAAACTTTGAAAGGCGGCAGGGGCATTGCAGAGTTCGAATGGAATGACGAGACTTTCATAATGTCCAGTGGGGGTGATGAAGGCCGTCTTCCACTCATCGCCCTCTCTGATACACACCAAGTTGTAGGCGCTCCGAAGGTCCAACTTCGTGAAAATGGTGGCACCAGAGAGGGCGTCCAGGGCAGAGTTGGTAAGAGGCAGTGGGTATCGGTTCTTAATGGTAATGTTGTTTAGCCCCCGATAGTCGACACATGGACGAAGTTCAACCCCCCTTTTTCTTTACAAAGAAGAACCCCGCGGCGGCAGGCGAGGAGGAGGGCCTGATGGTACCTTGGCGGAGGGCGTTCGACACATACCCCTCCATCGCCCGTGTCTCGGTGGGTGCGAGGGAGTAGAGATGGCCGCGGGGGGAACCGAGCCTGGCTGAAGGTTGATCGCCAGGTCGTAGGGGCGATGAGGCGGGAGATGGGTGGCGTGTTTCTTGCAGAACACCTCAGCCAGGTCTTGGTAGGCAGGAGGGATGGCGTTGGTGTCGACGTCGGGGGCCTCGGACTCCCTAGAGCACTTCCCAGCCAATGCCGTTAGGCAAAGTTCTTTGCAGGTCGGGCCACACTGCAGGATCCAGTTTTGGCAGATTGCTCGGTGGTGCACCGCTGACCCACAATAGGCGCACAGCCCCTCTCGGAAGCGGCGTTCACGCTTGGCCACGATTAGGGAGGCGCGTCCTAATTGCATGGGTTCCCTGGCTCCGGTGTTAACCACGGCAGGAGGTGGAGAACCGACATGTCCATGGATGGTGGCAGGAAGCTCTCGCCCGGGTAGTAGGCCGTCCGGAGCGCGGCGTCTCCCCAGGTGGTCTGCACGACAAGAGTGCGGAAATCAGCTGTATAGTGAATCATGGACGATCCTCCCTGCCGCAGGTGGTACAGCTTGGTGTCGGTCTCCACCTCGCCTGCAGGATGTTCAAAAGTTAATTTCAGCTGACGTGTGAACTCGTTATATGAATGTGCGGTGTCTGAATCGGAACGAAGGACTGCCGTGGCCCACTCTGCTGCCTGCCCTAATAGCAACGAAACGAAGAGTGCAATGCGCAATCGATCGGTGGAGTATTTGGTGGAATTAAACTCAAACACCAGATCTAATGCAGTTAGAAAAACACTACACCTCCCGTCCGTGCCATATCATTTATCCGGAAGAGAGAGAAAAACATCAGAAGTTGGAGGGGGAGGGGGGGGTGGAGCTGCAACTGCCGCGACGGGAGGCTGGCTAGCCACGTCAGCGACAGCCTCGCAGAGGGCCGCGTTCTCCTACCGAAGCTCCGCCACCTCACGGCGCAAGGCCGCGATGTCTCGGACGCTCCGGCAAAGAGCAGCCAGCTCTCCGGTCAGCTTGTCGATTAACTCGGCGCAGAGGTGCGAGTGGTCCACT
The DNA here is from genome assembly GCA_028565275.1 of Leiocassis micropogon. NCBI lineage: Eukaryota > Metazoa > Chordata > Actinopteri > Siluriformes > Bagridae > Leiocassis > Leiocassis micropogon. The sequence continues at coordinate 8,142,629 of JAOVVA010000027.1, read as the reverse complement.
GAGTTTACCGCTCGTAGCTCAGTCATTCTGTCATGAACTAACCTGGGATGACCAGAAGACTTAGCGATTAGCGGTTAGCCCTTTGTAGCATTGATGGTAAACCCAAACGCGGAAGCAAGCGAGTAGGCAGGATAACCACGCAAATTAGTCTAAGGACTCTCACAGAAGG
>JAOVVA010000027.1:8102607-8126496 GCA_028565275.1 Leiocassis micropogon | reverse complement strand
AGAGAGCTCGGCCAATCAGCTCTCTCTAGGCCTCCGGCTGTGAGAGGTTACAGCATCACCCGGGGTTCGAACCAGCGCTCCCCGGATGATAGGGCGAGCGCTTTACCACTGCGCCACTCGAAGGCCAATATAATGTTTATCCCTAATGAGCAAGCCAGAAGTGACAGTGACAAGAAAAAACTACCTGAGATGAACATAAGGAAGACATCTTCCAAGGAACTGTACTCAAAAGGTAACCATCCTCATTTGGGTGATACCAGATGTTACGAACATTAATAAATCCCTTGTTCAACAATGTGCTCTGAGGTCCATTTGCACAGGTAATGTGTTTTAGCTGATATAAAGTCGACTTTAAGGAAATTTCATCCCTGAAAGTGAAATTTTTTATAGGATCAATAAAATATTTATATCTATCTATCTGTCCGTCCGTCCGTTTTGAACAGTTGCAAAGGACATCATAGTGAAACTGCTTGTAGTAATGCATTCTAAGCCATATTCATGGAAATTAAGTAAAATCTTCTCAGTTTACTTCAGTTTTTCAGTTCAGAAAGGTTGCTAATTAATAGATTTTTAGAATCTATTATAAAGCTGTGACAGCATGCTTTTGCTTGTTAAAATGGTGTCTTTCAAACAGTATTTTATATAGTCGTTATAATTATAATTTTCACTCAAACTCCAACATACAATTATGTATTTTTAAATAAAATAAAAAAAAATTGTGGGCTCAACAGAGATGCTGTATGCAGCTCAGTGCGCAGCATGTGGTCTATGTGAGCAGCGGTTCGCAATATAAAATCACAGTTCTTTTGTTTGTACAGAACCATAGTAGAAATTTGGGGTGATTTTGTAGCTCAGTGAGAAATATTAATATTGTTTTATCAGTACTTTGTTCCAAAAGTAACATGATTGAGTTTGTTCTGTAATGAACTTGAGCTTTTAAGTTCCGTGAACAGGGTCGCTAAGCTCTTTGCATATTGCACATAAAATATACTGTATGGACGAAAGTACAGTATGTGAATGCCCAGCATGTGATGCCACAGTTGTCTGGAATGATTTGCTATGCTGTAACATTGAGATTTTCCTTCACTGGAACTTACAAGCTCAAACATGTTCCAGCATGACAATTCTCCTCCACGGAATGTATGAGCTCTGAAATTAAAGTATGCAACTAAAGAAATTGATGTATGCAATTTAGTATCAATGATATGATGTAGTGAGTCACAGTCTAGATGGTAAAGAAGTTTCTATTTGGATTAGAAACAAGTTACACTACAGTAGTCAACATAGCTTTTTTAGGATGGGCATTTGCACATCCTATTTTACAGAACGCATTACGAACATACTGTACTTTTACTTCACTAATGCTGGAGTAAATGCAATGACAATAACTCAAGTGTAAAAGTCTTTTTTCTTTGCTTGGACATTCTTCAAAAATAAATTGAATGCATTTCATTCAGTCATTGCTTTTTCACACATTTTCTAGTTTTGCTTCACTGATAAAATGAAAAAAATGACTGATACCATTGGATTTTTGGCAAGCAATGTAAAAATCAATCTACACACTTATCCTGAAGATGCTCCTACAACTTGATCAAAGCCTTCCTGTACCCAATTTAAGGGCTTTGGTGAGAAGGGTAACCAGGATCCCAAGGATCACTATAAATGAGATCCTGAGTTCCCTTGTGGAGATGGGATAGCCTTACAGAAGGACAACCATCGTTGTGGCACTCCACCAATTAGACATGTACAGTATAGCAGAGTGGCCAGACAGAAGCCATTCCTCACATGCCAGCCTGCTGGGAGTTTGCCAAAATGCTCCTGAAGGATTCTTAGACTATAAGAGTCATATTACACAATTCTCCACACTATGTGTGGAGGAAATCAGGTACTGTGTGTGACCTCATTAAAACCATCCCTACAGTCAAACATAGTGGTTGCAACATCATATTGCAGGGATGATAATGATGTTTTCTGTGACAAGGACTGGGAGACAGAATAGAGGGAAAATAAATAGTTAATAAATAAGTTAAAACTGTTTACAGAGTGCTCAGGATCTCTGGCTGGGGTGACGGATTTCATTTCAACAAGAAAACGACTCAAAGCGCAAGAGTGACTATAGAACAAGACATTGAAAAACCTAGAATGGCCCAGCCAGAGTCTGGACCTGAACCCAGAAGAGCATCTATGGAGAGATCTAAAATTGCTGTTCACTGAAGCTGATTGAGCTTGAGCAGTTCTACAAAGAAGAATGGAAAAACTTCCAAAAGGAAGGTGAGGCATGCTTGGAACATCAATAACAAGCAGATTTAAGGTTTTCATTACTACCAAAGGTGTTTTAATCCAATACTACTGTAACTGATGGGTCTGAATAATGTGCATGGGAAACACCTGCTTTTACTTTGTCAATGTGAAGTACTGCGTAGGATAATAGAGAAAAAAAAAATTAATATATTTTGAAGATGAGAGTGAAAAAACTAAATTTGGAAAAATTGAAAGGGTACGAAAATTTTCTGTTGCCTCTGTACATCCCTACGGCACTTTTTTTCTTTCCTTTTTTTCTATTATGGTAACTGTTTAATGGATATCACAGTGGCACAGTGGTTACCACTGTAGCCTCGCACCTCCAGGGTCAAGCGGTTGATTCCTTGGGTCTGTGTGTATGTGGAAATTAAATGTTCTTCTCATGCTTGGTGTGTTTCCTCTGGAAAATCCAGTTTCCTTCCATAGTTCTATGACATGCAGATTATAATTATTTACTAATTGGCAATTCTGAATCGTTCGTAGTTTGTGTGAGTATATGCATGCCTGTGCCCTGATTAGGGCCCTGTCCAGGATTGACACCGTCTAGTGCCTTGTGTCCGCTGGCATAGGCTCCAGGCTTCCCACGACTCAGTACAGGATAAGCAATACAGAGAATGAGAGAGAGAGAGTAAGTGAGAGCAACTATTTAATGTTTCTTTTACTGACTGTCTTCAAAGACTGTCTTTTTTCATCTCTACACCACACTCTGCACACCGGTGATTTTTATGGCATTTGAACTGTAATCCTATGATCCAATCAAAACTGCTAAAGGGATTTGTAAGGGTTTTTTTTCTGCCTGGGTTTCTGTCTGTCAGAATAAATCTAAAGACATGCGTTTAGGCTTTGATATAATGTAATAACCATGCAGTGAAACAATTAATGTGATCAAGTGTAATCAAATTTCAAACTATAATATTACAGACCATACCTAATGTATCTGATATTCATAGTATATGCTTAGTGTATGTGATTCGTGTAATGATGCATTGCTCGATGTTGTTAATTGCTTGATGTTGTCTTTGTTAACACTTGCTCATTTTACAATGATGTGGTAGCAAAGACACTTTGTGCTAATAGCCTTGAGAAATACAGCAAAAGCTTATTTGCTTGTTTGTATATGAGGACAGGTGTAAAGAATGTTATTGTTAATAAAACACTATATTATACAGTATGATGAGACAATATTAGAATAGAGGCTGTATGGATGGTCTATAACATATAAGTCATTCTTCTTGGTTTTCTCCATTTGAGTGCATCTGTTTGGAGAGGAAAATGGAAAATTGAAATTTAAAATAGACATTGATTAGATAGAAGACTGTCATTGTTGGGGAAGCAGAAGTGAGAGATCTCACCAGCCTCTAACTGAAATGGATATTTTCTTTTTTTGGATTCACAAGCTTTTAACTAATTCTAGATGCCACTAGCATTGTATTGTTCTATAGCATATAGTACTGCCATCTTAGAGCCTGAGCTGAGGTTAATGCCACTGTGGAGTGCCACGTGTTATTCCGGTGTCCATGCAGGTTTCCTCTCAGTCCTCCAGTGTCTCCCACATCATAAAACATGCCAATAGTTTGACTGACTAGGCTAATTAGTTTGGCAAATTGTAATCCTAACTCATGCCCGCTGTCCATGGTGCAGAATGAACTGGTTACTGAAGGTGAATGAATGAATGAATGAATGAATTCCTCTTCAGATATCAGTGCTGCTCTCTGGAGCATAGACAACTTAATGCTAAAGCTAATATCTAATCCTACAGCTAAGTCTCCTCCAGCTAACTAAATAAAAAGACAGCTGTGAAAATAAATCTGGGCTTTTCCCACACAGCACAGAACACAGAATTAGCTGATGTTGATTTAGTCAGGATCATCTTTCCTAGGAGCGTTTCGAAGGGAGTGCACTTATTTTAGATCCATTGCTCACCACTGATCTCAGATGAGAAGAGTTTTCTGAGCTTGGTGTCAAGGTAAATTGCACAAGGCTTGGCATTGTACAAGATTGGCATTCAGTAATTTCTTTTTGCTTCTGATGTAGTGTACTCTTTAATCATCATTCATGCAGCTGTATGGCTGATTCAACTGTGCAAGGCACACATGTACACTTGTTGCATACAGTGTATGTCAACTTCCACTGTGCGTGTCTTACATCTTGTAGCAAAATGGGATATGAAAAGGTTTGATATTTACTCTTGCCTCGGATGTTGTATTTTATTAAGATAGCGTGCTATCAGCAGACCAGTGAGATGGACACCATGCTACTTTCAGCAGTATCTCCAAAGCAAAAGAGTCCGATCTCATACCCACCTCAGCAGAGTAAAAGGGATGTTTAAATGCACACTTCAGAAGGTCGCCGCTGTAAATTTCCTCTGCAGAGTGCTGATAAGGTCAACTGTCAGTCTTGCAGTGGCGCGAGGAGGAGTGCATAAAAAACAGGGACGCTTCGTAAAGGCTCTTTAAGCTGTCGAGGTGCCTGTCACGCATGCCATTACATGGGCTTGGGCCTGGCCTATAACAAGCTCCCTGGGATATGAAAGATATGCACATAATAAAGAGAGCCTTCAGCAGGCTGCTAGTGATTGACTGCATGTGGCGTCGTGGGGCGGCACAGGTCTATGCCCTTGTGGAGCTTGTGAATAGGCTTTCTATTTTTAAAGATAAGGTTCCCACTGCTTTATGGCAGAGTAGCTGGAAACAGATGCAATTTAGAGCAGAACGGAGTAGGAGCATGTGGAGTCTCACAGGAGTGACGAGCTGGGTTTTCTTTTAAATATTTTGCAGTTTTAAACAAATTCCCAAAATGCTGGCAGAAGAAAATGTAACTGAATTAGTGGTTGCATGAAATATGATGTGGTGACATAAAGGCATAAAATGATTAGGAGGAAAACACTACAATACTCAAACTTCATAGCTGTTTTGACCTGTGTACCAAAAGAAACAAGTCGCACTGATGATTCAATCTTTCATTCGTTTCTTTGTTCATTTTCTCATTTATTTATCAGTTCTCACCACAAGGGTATTTTCGTAAATTAAATCAAGAAAAAAGTGAGTTTTTTTGTGGTCCACCGATATGCAGCATACTCTGCAGCCGTATTTGTGTTTAGGCGTATATCTACAGTAGATGTAATCACTCATGTGAGTCATACAGTACATATCCTCTATCTTGTTATTTGCATCTTGTTTTTATTGGTAGACCAACTAAACCAGGTATATGTTTTTAATATTTACACATTTTTTACTTTTCTGGATTTTACTTCATGTTTTTAATTGCATATATTTTTATTTAAAAAAATGGACAAAGTTGCGCTAAAATTTCAAACTCAACAACAATTTAGGGGCAAGTTTTATTATCAATCCACCTTTAGAAACGTGTGCCCAACATCTGTAAGGCAGCAATGTTACCTGCAACAAAAACAACCCACCTACATAATATTATACCATATTTATTAATGCATCTTTATTCCCGTTTAAAAATTTAAAAACAATATTATTTGACAGTATTATCATTAATTATTGTTTAGACTTATTACTTATCATGAAACAATTCTTACTACTGTATTAGGTGTTTAAGTCATGTATAGTAACTATAAAAAGTCCATTTATGTTTTTTATTTTATTTATTGTTTAATTTTATTTTAATTATTGTTTTCACTTGTCTTGCTTTCAACAGAACTGTGGTCAGTGCTAATGCATATAGTTTATGAGAAACAAGGCCAGAACACCCACTGATGCTAATTTGACCAGTAAAATCAATAACAAATCTGTCCTTTGTTTCCTTATCTTATTTCCATTACTGTATATCTCTTGCGATTTCTGCCAGCTCTCAAGACAGCCACCTAAGCGTCTTCCACTATATTGCTTATCAAACATGATCTGCGCTAACCCTTTGACATGTTTTCATTAGCCTGTTGACATTAATAACGTTTCTGGAATTCAATGCTATCCCTAGAAATCCCCAGAATAGGTCCAATGGGGGGGTGGGGGGTGGGGGGGGATTGGGGAGGAAGCACTAAAGTCCACTGGTATGTGATTTGAACTGCAATTCATAAGCTTTGATTCTGAGTGCTTGCTTGATCTATTAATTTCTCTGCAATGTGAAAGCAGCTCTTGAGTGCTATTGACCCTGCTGTATTTCATTAATGCGTCATGTAGTGGCATAAAAAAAACTAGCTTAATGCATGATATTTTTTCCAGATTTCCTAGTCAACTCAATCACTAATAGCCATATTACCATATTATAGTAATATTTTCAGCGAGATGGTGGGAGGTTTATCACAGCTTGGCTGAGGCTTTTTTTGTGCTTAGGAAAATCAAGAGGACAAGATTTATTATTTGATCTTTAAAAAAAAAAAACATGGGCAGAAAGAGTACATTTACTTCCCAAAAAACAGCTTTATCTTTTATTATCTGCTTTATCAGTCAGTGTTGTGTTAATATCAGTGGAAGGGATTGTCTTTATTGTTGTGAACAATATAAAAATAAAAAAAAAGCTGTAAAAAGAAAAAGCTGATCTCGTGTTTTTGAAAAATGCTCTCCCATATATGCCATGCTTCACAAGTGGTCATTTGTTGCTGCCTCTTTGTTTTGCATTTAGACAGAATAATATATTCTCCCGCAAGCAAGGTACAAATTATGATAAATCTTTGCCTTTGACATTGAATTATTGTTGTATTTACCAGCAGTCGTTAAATATGCTGGAGCAAAGCTTCCTTGGTGGGTATTTGTGTGTGTGTGTGTGTGTGTGTGTATGTGTTTGTGTGTGTGTTGGGGTGGGGGGACCGCAGAGTGACATTAGATGGAATGGAGATTGATTCTTAAAGGTTGCTGCTTCCTCTCTCAAACAAGCATGGCAAATACACAGTAAAGGAGATGGATCATTGGTTTCAGTGTGTTAGGCCTCATGCTTAAAAAGCACGCCTGGTCTAATTTCCATCCTTCCTAATGAAAATTAATGAAATGAAGGTTAATGTAAAGTTAATGAAAATTTCTTCCCAGCCCAAAATTGATGAATACAAGAACATACAGCTTCAGAGGTGAGAGCTTCTCCATCCTCCACAGCCTTTTACAACCACCTATAGAAGGAATCGTCACTCATAGTCAAATCCAATTTCCACCTTCCATTGATCCATTCTTTCTAAGAGTCAGGGTTTTTTTTCACACATCAGGGGACTTTTTAATCTCCTTCTAAGATTTCAGCTTCCATAAACTGATATTAAAATCACTTGAGTAGAGACTAGTGTAAAGTATTAAAGCAATGATTATTATTAAGTATTAGAATTACATTTCATATTCTCCATTTAATTTCCAACGTGAGATCGATTTTTTTTTTTTTTTTTTTACCAATTAGATGACCTTAGCTGTCATCTTATTTAGTTGAGGTCAAAGGTTAAACAAGTTGAATAATGTGTATAAAATATCATTAACAGTTAGTAAGACATCATTTTCTTCTTTGTTATTTTAAGGTTAACTGACTGAGCCCACTTTGTTTTGTTAGTTTGACCATTAATTTTGATCTGTTCTTAATGGTGCTGATTTCCATATCCTCAACCGCACACGTTTTTATTACACTGAAAAACATTGACTGACATATTATATTAAATGTTTAAATGTTACTAAATATCCATGGTTGCTTTTTAAAATTAAAATGTTCTTGTCTTGTGTTTTCGGAACCAATTCCATATGTGTGTTTTCGTTCTAATAGCATTACGAAGTGCTTTTTGCCATGACACAACTAATGTTGACCTGGTTTTAGATATTCATACTTCAAGGTTAACAAGAGGACAGACTTGTGGTCAATAATTTAATTTAAATGTTATTTTTAGCTCTCTCACTACAATTAAATAAATAACCATTAAATTAGATTAGATTAGACTTGATTAGATACTTTATTGTCACTGCACATGTGGGTACAAAGCACTGAAATATGAAATATAACAAAACATAATAATAAATGCATAAATATTACTATTAATGATGATCATGTTTGGTGCTAGGTTTCTCACCTGCCATGCTAAAGGCCCAAGTTTAGTAAAACTAAAGATTGTAAAGTGGACTGTAATTGTATTTGTTCATAACAGACAAATGCATTTCAGCATTTGGATTTGGCTTTTTATTTTAAAAACAGTCCAGATAACATTGTCATCTTAAACAACACTTTGTTAAGAAACTGCTTCTAGGTTATTCCAAATAGCCTCAGAACCACCTGGGTTGTGTTTTGTAAGTAACACAAGCTAAAAATGTAACTAGCTTCTAAGGGCACTGCATTGTGTACATGGTGTAGCTTTCCATTTATGTTATTTTGGATTCAACCCAGAACAGTTAGCTAGCTATTAAGTATATAGCTTAAAATGTCAGTATTATTTAATGTTACCTGCACATTATTTTATGAAGTGTAAAGTGCAGCATATTCCACAGCATTGTCTCCTTTGCAACAAATGAATTGCTAGTTCTAGCAAGCATCATTAAATCCAGGAGGAATCACAAATTTTTTTTTACAACGTCTGAGGTAACAAATCAAACTGCTACAAATAAATATCCTCATTATCTTCTTTATCTATTTCCTTGTTTCATTTGTAAATAAGTTGCAAAGTCCATCACAACATCCTGCATATGCTAAGAAGAGAAGCTATCAACGGCTAAGTTAGTCTTTTATCTGTGTGATGAAGCATCGGTTAGGTAATCAGGTAATCATTAGGAAACCTTTCTGTCATATTTTTGGCTTTGAAATACACTTTCAATATAATCAAATATGATCAAAAATACATAGTAGCCTAATGTCATTTAATGGTACTTCTGAGATCATGGTAGTTATGTGCCTGCAAAAGGTCAATAAGTATGAAACAGTACTTTAGACAAAGAACAACCCATACAAATGCTAGACAATGTATTTGTGATGACATTAATAAATTTGAAGGCAAGTGCAGTGATTTTAGAATAATAATTTTTTATTGCTGTAAAAGAACCAAAAACTGGAATAACAAAAGACTACAGTAGATTGTAGTATATACTATAGTATATACTATAGTAGAACAGCAACAATACAACTAATAGAGAGCTTCACAACCGATGGAAAAAAAAAAACCCACAATGTCCCCATCTCAGCAGAATGTAGGGGGTTGGAGATGAAGGCATCATAAACCTTCACTGAAGGGGAGGGACGAAGGGGTGGCAGGAAACACTGAGATCCTGGCCAGTGCCCTCTGATTGTGAGTAATTGTCCATGTTCGACAGTACAGTACAGTCAACAGAACAATACAGTACAGTCAACAGAACTTGCAGATGCATAACTGTCACGTAGGATGTAAAACAAAGGCAGCTTCAGACTTAAGATGAAATCAGATAATATGATGCAAACAAGGTCAGTAAGAACTGAAATGATTTTTATGGAACTAAAGTAGGTATTGATGTGTTATGTGAGGTGATGCTACGTGCAGTGCTCCAGGTTCAAATAAGGCTTTAGTCTACAGAACACTTGAAAACATTTCAAACAGATGGAAATGTGGATGTTTTCTGTGAAAATAAATTGTGGCCTTAGTGTTGTTTTTTATTGCTCATTTTATTACTGATGTGTGGAGAATTCATTACAGTAACATATCAAATCACTGCAAATGCAGTCCTTAAGGCATTTGGAAATATTCTCCATACGTGTTTCCAGGAAGGTGTTCACCTAAACAGATGTGTCGAGTATATGTCCAATTACATCCTAATCACCAAATTGCAGCAATCAGCAGATGGTTTCGGAGACCTGGCTTGGCCCCAGTGCTGGAACAAAATGCAGACACAGTTTATGTTGGACTATGGGAATCAATGGCTTCTGAAAGATGCAGGTGTTAACAATCATGCTGTGTTCAAAGGGAGATGAGTGCATGATTATTGAGCTATTTTGGAGATGTGCACAAACCAGATAGTAAACATTCTCAGCCAATTTTCCCAGAAATCCACACTTAACGTCTCCCGATTCTCCTTGGTTTGAATAGTTAACATAACATTGATTTTTACTAGCCTTGTTACTTTAATTAAAAGAATAAGATATGGCGGAATGAGCTCAAATACAATTTTTAGATCACTGTTGGTAGACTCCATTGACATTTATTTTAGCTCAATTGAAAACCAGCAGGAACCAGATGTTTGGATAATTAGATAAAAATCAGCAAGAGAAATATTTTTTATGGGTCAGCCAAGAGGAAAAATAACACCCTCTTCACATTCTACAGATAGAATGCGGCACATTATTAATTGATTTTCTCCATCTGATTTGTCATTGTATTTAGACAGACAGCTTTTCCTCCAAAGTCATAAATCTTGTGATTAACTTGCTTCATGCTTGACTTTTCACACACACACAAATGCGCGCACACACACACACACAAACAAATAGCAAATGAAGATCTTCACACAAGCTTCAGTCAGTGGCTCTCAGAACTAAATTTTAAACTAAAACACATTTGGAAAATGTGGGTTAGTGTGAGTGGATGTCAGCAAGAAGTTTTGTTACATGCCCAAGTGGCTTAAACAGAACTTACCAGGTATACTCCAATCAGCTATAACATTAACAACACAAAACGTTAACTCACTAGCATTGATTATTAATTATACATCTGGACATGGAGACCCAAGGACACCCATGCTTGAGGGGACCAATGAGCAGCCAGAAAAACCACTATGGTGCAAAGAGCCCAAGACACAAGAACACCCAGTGCATCAGAGTCTGCTGTGTATAGGGCTTAGCAGGGAATGAGTTCAAGTTTGTTTAACTCAAATTCCAATCCATTTGAGCTCCTACTGTATGTGATGCCACCCTGCAACCCACAGGAGCCATGTCCCAAATGCCAGAGCTGCCCAGGTGGTACAAGTGGAACCTAACCAATTAAGTGCATGATGTTTTGCATTGTAATTGTCATGTCACAGTTGATTGGTGTATCTCAGGAGCCTTTGTATGTAATATGGGAATACACCCTTGGGATACCAGGTCCATCATGGTACAATGCTACAGATAATTTGATGGTTGTAGGCCATTTTTAAAATCATTTTATCATCATCTTCAAAATTAAAGTTTCTGCCTAGACACTGTTTTTCATGTAAATGTCATCTAATATGTGGCAGGACACTAGTTCATGAACTCAATTCATTGTCTGTGTCCATGGTAACAGTGAAAACAAGCAGACAGGTTTAATACAGAATAATGCATAAGGGATACTCTACACTGAATGCACACAAAAAAATGCACACCATATTTTTTTTGGATTGCCTTTATTTTTGATTATAGCACATATTCACCATGGCACTGTTTCAATAACCGTATGAAACATCATGACATTTATTTCCATAAATACATTTATTTCCAGATTTGCAATGTTGAGATCTTGTATTAATGACAGGAGAGTTTAAAGTCCTTAAAGTCTTTAAAGTCTTCTCCAGAACATCCCTGTCATTCAGTACACTCTGCTATTCAGTTTATATTATTGCCACAAAACCTAGATGTGACCAACTGAAGCAATACTGCCTCTGGAGGCTTGTACCATGGCACTATGCATGATGGGTTTCCCTTTTTACCCTGATGCATCCGTCACTAAATCTGGAGTTTTCATACCACATCACCTTTTTCCATTGCTCCAAAAACCATCTTTATGGACAATCCTTATTCACATTGAAGCCTTTTTCCTCATTAGAGTACTGTAACTAACAAATGGTTTTCTTATGACCACATAGTTGTATAGTCCCGATGCTAAAAGTTCTTATTTTACTAAAATATTTCTATTTTAGGATTGTTTTGACATATGCAGGTTTCTTTACTTCTTCTTTACTTTTCCTCCAGTTTTAGTTTTGGAGGGGTGAATGAACCAATGCCCCTTTAGTGATGGTGCCTCTGGCATTCATTCATTTATGTTCTATACTGCTTACTGTACAAGGCTGCTGAGGGCCTGGAGCCTATCATGGGAGACTAGGGTACACTGTGGACAGGGTGTCAATCAATCGCAGGGCACGCATAGAGAAATTTGGGAACGCTGATTAACCTATTCTGCATGTCTTTGGACCATGGGAGGAAACAGAGAACCTGGAGAAACCCACCAAGCACAGGGAGAACATGCAAACTCCATGCACACAGACCCAAGACAAGAATCGAACACGCAGCCCTGAAGGTGCAAGACCACAGTGCTAACCACTACACCAAAATAATGGCCACTGGCAATTGGTCAGCTCCAAGTTCTAGAATTCTAATGTGTCATGACCTGAACCAGCATTCTGACTACAGATACAGTATTGGAACTTTAAAAAACCTTAAAAAAAATCTGTCTGAACTTGCAGATGACAGCATGGCCAAGGTAACCCTGTATCCAATGAAGTGTTATGTAGAACTGACCACCAACTGACATTTCTCTTCTCAGCTGTTTTCACGATTTGAGGAGAAAAAAGGGCTCCATTGTTTAAGCATGAGGTACTTCACTGGGCAAAGAATGCTATGTGTAATGTGTAAGCATGCTTACTACAAGCCAAAAGGCGCATTCTTTCATTAAATAGCGTTTAACATGTGCTATGGCTTACCCCCTAACAGGTGTCATTGTTGAAGCAGCAAATTGGAGTTCATCATCCAAGTGAGGTGTTGGAGTGCCACAAACTCAGGGTTTAAGTGATTTTTGCTCACCATACAGAACAACATCAAATAAGTAATTCTCAGTCTCAATAGAATACATACTCAGTAGGATTGTAGGGTTGTGGAAACAATGTGGTGACGTTAATTTGGCAGTTACGGACGTTGGGACAATGTTGATATTATGTTGTTTTTCATCACAATTAGACTGTAATTTGCTCTTCACTTGTCTTCAAATGATCCAAAATGTGGCCTCCAAGCTCCTGACCTAATCTACTGTATAAACACCTATTTGAATTTCTTTCTACTGGTAAAAATTCAGTTTAAACTTTTACATATAGGGCTTTGCATGGTCCTGTGTGCATTAAAGATCCTCTACAGCCATATGTCACCAGTAGATCTATGAGATCCTCAGATTAGAGTATATAAACAATTCTGCAGAACAATATTGATACCAAACTTAGAGTGGATTCAAATTCCAGTAGATGAGGTTGGAGCACTATGTACTTTACCATGGGCCACAAGAGTATATTCTATTTAATGCTACTAAATGGAGGTACAAAACATTCTTCACAAACATCATATTACAGTAATTAGTAATTAGGAAGCTAAGGTGCACCTCACAGTAATATTTATGAAAGAAAATTAACATACTTAATTCAAATTATTATGCAGTACTAATGTGAGTGATTCTTATCATCACCAGTGAGCACTGTGAGTACTTGAGTGACTCTTGTCCTCAGCAGAAACAGTATAAGCACTCAAGTAATTCATAATCAAATTTTATTTCACATGAGCAGAACCCACCGTAATAAGGCTCAGCATTACACTTGATTGACGACGAACCTCAGAGCAAAGCAAAAGCACTGCTTTGATTGGCCATAATTCCCCATAGAATATGTTTTATGCATGGGCTATTCCTTATGGTCAAACTTTGTTGAAACAGGATTAGTCAAGAGTGTATGGCAGTGGGTAGGTCAAAAGCATGTAAGAGTAGGTTTCCAAAATGATAACCTGGACCACAAAAAAAAAAAAAAAGGCTAAAATTACACAACTTACAAAAACAGTCAAAGTTTACTTAACAGAAACAATGGAGGTCTAGTTTAAATGCTGAGCGATGAACAGCTGCTTGGAGACTTACTCAGGGATCTACCATATAGAACTTGGGAAATAACTTGCAGCCTTTCACTCCAACTCCAGATGGTGGCCCTTCATCTCCCCAGAGCATGATAAGAATAGTAAAGACCTTGGCACTGTTGGTGCAACATTCATATGGATCTCACAAGCAACTCCTGGAAAAGGAACAAGGGAATGGAAGGAATGGTGCTGTCTATTTGAATGTGTGTCCCTGTATAAGCAGACACACATACTGTATGCCACCACAGAAGACTTAAAATCTGCTTAAAATCTGAATCATATGGTCAAATTACAAATAAAAAGAAATCAAATCAAAAGAAACAGCTTCAATTAAATGTCTGACTCTTTAACAGGAATACCAACTGAAAACAATCATCATATTTATTATAGACATGATGTTCAACAATTCAACAGGAGAATAAAGAAACAGCCCAACAAACCATGCTAACATCAAGGAAGAGACGCTATCAAGCATGAATCAGCATGAGGCCATTTGCATAATTTTAACATAATCCACTGTTAGCAACATTAATGGAACTGTTCCTTTGAAGAATGTGATAAACAACAAAATTAACATAGTATACAAAAAAAACAACAGACCTCAAAAATAAAATATTCCAAGTGAAGCCTTGGCTGATATGAACTATTGACGATCAGTGATTAAGTGAGAGAAATGAACATAAAATCAGCAGACAAAACAACATTGAACAACAACAACAACACTATAACAGCTGAATGTACACTGCAATTATATGGACTGTGTATAAAATACATTACAATCATGTGTGAAAGTTAGTGCCCCCTCTTTTAATTCTATCTTGGTTTTGTGTGTGTGTGCGCGAATCAATAGTAAAACATGATTGTAGCAAGTCTTATTGAAGACAACTACAATAAAGCTGCTAAACGGTGGATCTACTACACAAGCTATTGAATCATTGGGTACTTAGAATTGCCCACATGTGTTTTTGGCTTCATTGTTTCAAGTAAATAATGGCAGTGAAAAAGTTATATGTTTGAGGTTGTAGTTGCCTAATACTAAGACCTGCTATGATCACATAATTTGTATTATGTTTTTACACACACAAAAAATAAGGAATTAAAATGAGGAGGCATTAACTTTTACACATGACTGTATGTGTGTGATCATTGTTTTTTATTCTTCTTTGGGAATTATCTCATTATGTGGCTGTGCAAAAATGTGTAGGTTACCAATTTTCTTTCATGAAAATCTCCACATCTGCAAAAAAAGTGTAAAAATTAGGAAAGCTCACTGGCGCAATAGTAAAAGCCAGTAATTAGCTGAGAACTGACTTAGAACTGAAAAACAAATAAAAGAACAGCTGATTATGTGTTAGGAAAACAGATTAAAAGAGCAACATTACGTTTTAATTGTATTCACTGTTGGCATTTCATGTCAGGTGTGTGCTTGCATTTTGACAATAGCCTCTTGCCTCTCAAATTAAAATTACTGAAAGAACTCTTTAGATCACTGGGGTTTGCAGCAATCTGAAATCCACTTTGCTCAATTAAGCCTGTTGTGTTTTGAAAATACCAGAGGTTTATGCATTATAAATGATTTTTTTTTTCAACTCCCAATTGAACTTCTCCCATTGATCGCTCGCTTACTGTACTTGAGCAGCAAATCTGAATAGGTGCATATGCTCTAGTAATTTCCTGATTAAGGAAACCTCACATTATATTAGTATGTTTCTAATGTGCCATGTACTTGGATGGGAACTCTTTATTCAATACATATTGCTGCAATCACGAAAAAATAAACGGGCATTCTGTTTGCCTATCTTAAGAAAGAGAAGAAAAAAAGTCTTCCTTTTAGTTATCGTTATTATTGCATTAAACTAAAAAAATTCCGAAGTATTAAGGAGGAACCAGTTAACCAGGACTTGCGGCTATCTTTCCTTAAACACCCCCTCTATTTTAACATTTACTGTCAAAAGCAGTACATTTAACTGCAGTAACAAATACATAAAATAAAGATTTTATTCTTTGTGTTACTAAAAGCAAAAATTAACTAAAGGTTAATTTATGATCATGCAACAAGGACTACTATTATGAAAAATTGCAAAAATAAGGGAAAAAAGGGGGAAAATCTATTAAGCAGTGCCCTGCAGATTTTTTAGTACCCTTCAGGAAAGAAAGCATGATCTATAAAAAATAAAAGCCATTTGATCTTTTGCTAATTTTAAGGGTTTTTATGTCTGTCGTTTAAAAAAAACAAAACAAAAAAAAACAATTATGTTAAAAATGATCAGCATTGTTACAGTACATGTAGTACATAATGTTGTCTGTTCATTGTTTTTAACATGATTGATCATCTGTCATCATCTGCACCTGATTCTCACAGGCACATACCTTACAATGTTTTTTTGGTTTTTTTGAATGATTCATAGGTCACTAAAAAGAATCATCTGAAACTGGTTAGTTACAGGGACCGAACTAAAAATGAGAATCAAAAACTTGGCAAACATGAGAGCCAAAAAGTCTTTTAAAAGGACTTTGGTTCTCATAAAGAAATTTTGTTAGAACAAAGACAAAGGTTTCTACTGCTGTTTGAGTGGAAAATTTCAATTATCGTGTACCATGTTTATATAATCCCTTTTGATAGGCTCCAATCATTTTGAAGAATGCCAATAATGATGGAGGGTATGAAGATGTTGATGTTTTAAGTCCCATCTTTCCATTTATTCAGCTTTACCATCTTCATGATTAAGGTTTATGAGGAAAAAAAAAATCCTGAGAAAATGTTTAGCTTTCCAGACTTGCAATAAAGCTAATACATCCATTACATTCACTGCTCAATCCTGTTCTGTCCAAAGCTAGCATTAAAGCATTGAAATGAGGCATCTCATTGTCTGAGTGTATAAACAAGAAGACACCAAATCATGACTGTACAAACATCCTTTAAACAGTAATGTACAAATACAGAGCTGTATTGAGTGGAAACCCAGATTCCATTTTGAAACATATCTATTCTGAAGTGCCTGTATGACAGACATGTCTGTCATTAGATATTATGTACATGACATTTTGAGGAACATTACAAAGAGACCAAAAATGAAAAAAAAAAAAAAATTATTAACAGCAAACATTTCTGTGCTTCAACGGCTAAAGTACTGCAAGATGATACTCCAAAGAGTAGCGGAAGTAGGGGAACACACAGAACTTCCTGTAAATATGATGATCGCATACCATGAAATTGCAAAACACAGCCAACTCAGTGTCAGGGAAAATTGTCTTTTAAAATCAGTTCATTAAAAAAGAAGAAAATTATTAAAAAAGAGGTGACAAATTTCCTGACTAGTCAAATCATTATGGTTTTGATGTATCCAGTTGGTTCTTGTCTCTCCTGTGTCCTTGACTTCTGCCATACAAATTCAAATAGGAGCATGCTGCACTCTATTCACATGACAACAGTCTGCTTGGCATATAGAGTTACAGTGCATCCATTCCCAATCTGTATCTGTGTGATCAGAGCTTCAAGGTATCTGTCACCTGCTGGAAAATACTATTATCCTACCATAAATAAGTTCACAGATGGCCATAGAGCAGAGTTCCATTCACCTGTGGTACACAAACACCACCTACATCGACACTAAAAGCGTTAAAGTCAACAGACCACCACATTACTACAAAACAAGGTTTTTTTTTTTTTTTTTTACAACATGTGGTCTTTTCTTCCCACTGAAGATCATGTTCAGAGTAAAAGTATACAATGAGGTTTCCCAGTGCTTCCTTAAAACCACAGAGCAATTTTTTCACTTCCACATTGTGATGTGGCTCCGTTTTAAATACTGCCCAGATGCCTGGATGTGACCCCCTGAGCCGCGCCACGAATCAGAAATTGCAGGCCTGGTGATGTCAGTGATGTCAGCGCTGATAGGGGAGTGGCTGGCTGGGGTGGTGGGCAGGAAGACAAACCTGTCTGAGGATGGAGCTAGGAGTGAAGGGTAGGGGCTTAACCAAAGTCTAGATTTTATACCTGCACATGGGTTTCCTGCTGCTGTTGTACATGCAGGCACTGAATGCCTGAAAGGATTTTCTTCTGATGACTAACCAAAGCAACTCCGATCTTCCCAAGATCACTAATAATGGACAAGAAGAGTGAAATTACAAAGACGCACATTGAAAGCATTTTAAGGGGAGCTTTTTATTAGAGACATTTAGACATTGGTTCACCACTGCCATTATATAACAGAATTTAGGCATTATATATGGTTTTGATTTACATAACAGGCGGAATGGGGTTTCAGAGCCCAGAAGGAGAAAAGCTTGGCAGTTTTTACACATTGCATATGAATTTAGAGGAGTACCCCTCTAACTTGCAACTAGGTGCATTTGCAGGCTTTTTAGTGAGAAGGCTGGCTTTATTTTTAGCACAGACATGGTTAAAGCACCAGTGGCTAAAATACAAGGATTTTCAAATCCATTAAAATATTAACAAATGTAAACCAGTTTTTATAGGTGTGAAGGAATGCTGGAAAGTAAAAAATGCTAATATTTTAATTGTTTATTTTTATCCATTCATAAGGTGAACAAACAGAATAAACATCTAAATCAAATCAATATTTGGTGTGGCCCATTGGTTTCAAACCAGCATCAATTCTTACAGTTGTACAAAGACAGGGATTTTGTCGAATCAGAGTCATGTGTATGATTAACCAATTATACCAAGCAAGTGCTAATGATCAATTTCATGTGTAGGTTAAAATGCAGTCAGTAACTGAAACAGAAACAGGAAGCTTAAATGTTGATTAGATGCTAAGTTGTAGTTGTGGAAGACAGTTTCAAGTAACAGGTCTTACAACATGGCAAGACTGGGATTCCATGAAGAGACAGAACGATTAGATCTCTACTGTAGCTAGTTCTCCAAGATGTTTGGAACAAATAGAAGTTCTCCAAGATGTTTGGAACAAATAGAAGCTGTTTTGCACACAAATGATGAACAAACCAAATACTGATTTGATTTGGATTTCTCTTTTGTTCATTTACTTTCATTTTGTTAAATGATAAAAATAAACTACTGTCTTACCCGATCAAGCCATCACTGCCCCAAAATGGAGGTGTCTCATTTTGCATTCAAACTGTTCGTATAAACTCCTTTTTTTGGAAAGCTGTTGAGGACTTTTCAAGGATGCATTCTATACTGTTTAGCAGGATCATAACTGTGACACTAACCTGATACTGACATAGAGGACTGAGTCAAGAGTGACGTAGCCAGCGCTGGAGAACTGTTCTTTGTACTGGCTCATCTTAATGGAGTCCAGCCAGTCAGCCACCGTGCTAAATGCAGGCTCTGGAGTTACTGGGTCTTCCCTGAGGACAGAGGGGGAATAAAGTCATTCACTTCTCACGCCAGCTCAAACTGACAAGGCACAGTATATGTGAGGATTTTTTTTGTTTTGGAAACATGAACAAAATACAATATCATAACATTTAGGAGAAAATATGATTATTTACATGAGATCATTCAGTAAAGAAATTATTTGGCCACTGCTAGAAAATCTGTTGCTAGTTGTTTGCCGTAACTTAACAATAACCACCCAAAGCTGTTAATTGTGGTTACTGAATATACTGTATATTGATTTTGTATTATCTCTGTTTTTCGGTTTGATAATTCTTCTATCATCATGTTGTCTCTGGATGGTGAATACTGACGTTTTTTTCTATCTAAAACTGAACAATAATAAAACCTAGTACTGACAATAGAATAGATTTTCTGAGAATAGATTTTTAGCATGTTAATTGCATGTGTTTCTGCAATTTTTTTGGATTCCAATATAAAAGGAATAATTTCCTTTTCCATGCCGAATACAATTCTTGAGATGCTCTATATCCAGGATTGGACCCTTGCATCTGTCCAGTTTCAAAGCAGGAAGCAACAAAAGCATGAACTGGAGAAAGAGGGGTCTTTGGAGAAAGCTCCCTGTAGAGTATATGTGTTTGTCTGTGTATGTGTGTGTGTATATGTGTGTGTGTGTGTGTGTGTGTGTGTGTGTGTATGTGTGTGTGTGTGTATGTGTGTGTGCGTGTGTATGCAATGTGTCATAGGTAGCTCTCACAGAAGCCTTGGAAAGGCATGTCGGAGCTAATCAGCAGACAGAACTTGGACAGTTAGCATGCGGCTTTGCAGATCTGCTAGGATGCCTGATTACAATGTAATCCCTGTACACACATGCACAATCACATCAAGAGGATTTCAGACTCTGCTCCATCCAAATATAAAGTGTGGCCTGTGCCTTTCACTGGACTGAGAGTAAAAGCAGGCATATTTTGCTTTGAAGCTGGTTAGTGCCCAACTAAACAAACCAGCCTTCATCTGCTTTCAGTCTGGATTCTCTCAGAAAACTTTGATTTGGTCATCCACCTGGTTCCTATCTACACTAGCACAGCATCATATCTGCATAACCTTTGCATTTCAAAGTTTTTAACAGAAAAAAAAAAGTTGGTCCTTGCTGACCAAGATCTATAACACATTCTCTATTATAAAAAAAAAATATGATGGGGAAATGAATATTTTAAGCAAAATATCTTCCAGAAATTTCACACTTAGTTTATATTTGTATATATACTGTGCGACCAAAAAAAAGTCACCACCTGGATTTAACTAAGCACATTTCTTCTTCGAGGAAGAAAAACATCCTAATTAAGCATGATGGGAAGTCACTTAAAGGCTTAGTGAAATGAGCAACAGCAGAACTCACGGCTATGTTTAATAGTAAAGGTAAGAGCATTTCCACACACAATGCGAAGAGAACTCAAAGGATTAAACATTGGGGTAAACAGCTGTGTTGCCTTAAGAAAAACATTTATCAGTGAGGCTAATTGTACAGGCTAATTGTAAAAAAGGATTCAGTTTGTTAGCGAGCATAAAGAATGGACTGTGGAGCATTGGAAAAGGTCATGTGGTCTGATGAGCCAAGATTACCCAAATGTACACAAAGGAAACCCACCAAGCACGTAGAGAATGTGCAAACAGTCAAAAAATTTGAGATGGCACCCTGGGAGCACGATACTACAGTGCTAACCACTAAACCACCGTGCCACAGCAAAGACAAATAATCTGTAAACAATTGTTGAATTGGTTAATTGGAAAAATTACTTGTTAACTCCATGGAGTTGTCAAAAAAGTTAATGACTTCATCCTAAGTGTATGTAAACTTCTGACTTCAACTGTATAGAATTGATAATCAGTGTTATTCAATTCACTTGTCACTGGTGTTAGTGTTGTGGCTGATCGATGTATACTGTTCTACGATGTACAAAATAAGAAAATAATGAAAAATCTTTGATTCAAAGGTGTGTCCAAAACCTTTACCAGTACTTTATTGAATAATAACAGAATTCAGACACAGTGCAAACCGACAAGTTTTCCCAGACCACCTTACATATGTATAATCGAAAATCAGCAACAAATTAGTGATCCGTAATTAACCAAACAAGCAATCAGTTTAAACCAACACCCTTTACTTAAGTCTTTATTTTAGATCTGGGTGCTTTGTGCATGCCTGGTCATCACTGTAAGTTTAAATTTACAAATTTAAGTCAGTATTTGTAAGGGGTCACTAACTGTTTTTGTAGTTTTGGTTTGCAGACTCAGTTTCCCAGAAGGCACCTCGGTCAGGTGATGCGTGAGCTCACCTGATCCGAGGCAGGTCATTAAAACTTCTATAAATAGCCTCCGAGTGGCGCAGTGGTAAAGTGCTCGCCCTATCATCAGGAGATCGCTGGTTCGATCCCCGGGTGATGCTGTAACCTCTCACAGCCGGAGGCCTAGAGAGAGGTGATTGGCCGAGCTCTCTCAGGGGGGAGGGATGAGAGGTACTCAGTGCTCCCACATTAATGACGGCTCTACAAGCCAATCAGGGGCGTCTGTGAGCTTGCGCAGGCGGAGGGAGCGGATAGCGCTGTTCCTCCGAGTGTGTTACGCCGTTTGAAAAAATGGTCGGTGACGCCACGTGGATCGGAGGAAACACGTGGGTCGGTCTGCGGCCATCCCGACTGATTGGCAGTAGAAGCTTAATGTGGGATAAATGTGGGATGTGGGAGCCTCCAGTGACTGGGTGTAATTGGACACTACTAAATTAGGGGAGAAAATCGGAAAAATTATAAAACTTCTATAAATAGCTGGTTAGTCTGGTTAGGGAACTACAGTGAACTAGTGCTCGAGCATTGTTGGTTTATAATCACTGTCATGTGAGTGGGCGGTTTGTTTTGTTTTGTGTAGTTTTGTTTTGTGTAGTTTTGTTTTGTGTAGTTTTGTTTTTTATACTTTGTATTTTCAGTTATATGTCAATTTACGTTATGTTCAATATTGGTTAACAGAGGCTCAAGTGTTGTAATAATTATATGTCCTTTTGAGTTTCAGTGTGTGTGTGGAGTTGATGCGGTGTCGTGAAATGTTGTGTTTTGTGTTAGTAGTGTTGAGTGTGTTTCCCCATTCGTGTTATCTTAGTGTGTCTAGCTAACGGATAGCTAATTGCCGGTGGGGCTAGGTACATGTTTAGCTAAGTGAACGTGTAGCTAATTGCCATGTTTAGCTACTAGCTATGGTTAGCTAGTTATCATGTTTGGCTAAGACCATGGGTAGTTGATAGCCAGGGTTAGCTAATTATCATGTTTAGCTAATAGCCGTGCTCAGCTGACTGCCATGTACCTAGTCCCTGGTCTGTGTCCCTGGTCACTCCGTGTCTCTGTGCCTGTCTTGTCCTGTGTCAGCTCCATGCCTATAGCCTATGAACTGTATGTTTAGTCATAGAGCTTATGTTTCGCCATAGAGCCTATGCACTGTACAGTATGTTTAGTCATAGAGCTTATGTTTCGCCATAGAGCCTATGCACTGTATGTTTAGTCATAGAGCTTAAGTTTTGCCATATAGCCTATGCACTGTATGTTTAGTCATAGAGCTTATGTTTCGCCATAGAGCCTATGCACTGTATGTTTAGTCATAGAGCCTATGCACTGTATGTTTAGTCATAGAGAGCTTATGTTTCGCCATAGAGCCTATGCACTGCATGTTTAGTCATAGAGCTTATGTTTCGCCATAGAGCCTATGCACTGTATGTTTAGTCATAGAGCTTATGTTTCGCCATAAAGTCTCAGTCCTGTGTGTCATGTCCTAGAGCCTCTGTTTATAGTTGAGTGAATTTGTTTGTTCCTTTGTTGGTGTTATTTCTTCAGTGTTCATGTTTTATGTTTTATGGTTAATAAAAGGACTCTTTTGTTTAAAAACACCCCTCTCCGCCTATGCCTGCCTGTTTGTGCCCATGGCAACTACAACAGCCAGAACCACCCGAATCATGACAGTATTCTTTTTTTAATATATCCTACATTATTGCAAATTTTCATTCCATCTTGTAATTAAATTTAACTAGAAGCTTTGGGTGACGAGAAAATCCATTGCTAATTATCTGGGGTTTAAAATTTTACTCTACACAAAAATTGCAGTAAAATTAGACATAGCAATATTTGCTCACCAGACAGTGCTGTTGGCCAGCTGTTTCAAGCTGCTGGGGTTACGGATCAACTGGTCCAAATTGATGACAATCTGTCCAAACTTGGGCCTATCACTGCGGTTCTTCTCCCAGCAGTCCAGCATGAGCTGGTGCAACACCACGGGGCAGTCCATGGGTGCTGGCAACCTATAACCCTCATCTATTGCCTTTATCACCTGACGAGAAACCGCAAACATCTTCAGTCAAACAATACTTCAGTCTTTAAATACTTAAAATTAATAAATATACTGGTCAGTTTTTTTTATTATTATTAATATTAGTACATATACAGTGGTGTGAAAAACTATTTGCCCCCTTCCTGATTTCTTATTCTTTTGCATGTTTGTCACACAAAATG